>WNGS01166450.1:21526-33566 GCA_020271785.1 Procambarus virginalis
AGCATTGCCTTTACATCAGCAGGACGAATGCCACACTCATTTGATCTGATGCTTTCTTACTTCTTTACAAAAGTGATTCTGGGAACCAGTCTTCAAAAATAATCTGTGTGAACCAGGCATTTTGGGTGTTGTAGTAAATGACCGGATCTGTTCATGCAGTTTTTCAATGCTCTTGGGTTTGGCAGATTTCCAACAATTGCGCACTTTGTTCGGTGACTGCCATCTGCATTACTGCACAATAATGCTGAAATTCTTTCCTTGCTTACCTTACGACCAGGAATACTCTCCTCAAGCTAGAGGCCAAAGTGTTTCTTTGAAGGCATTTCCAGTTAAAGCCTGTTTCATCTGCTTGTACACTTGAAACCAGCTTAGATTATTAGATACCATGTGCTGAGAAAGTTTATATTTAAATGTATTAACACTTCCTACATCTGCACTTAAGGCTTCGCCACAAATTTCTTGTTAATGATGCCATGCCTCTCTTTAAATCGACATACCATCCAGTGTAGCCTTGAAATTGTCAATGTTTAACTTTTCAGCAAGTCTTTCAGCTGCATTTCTAATAGAATCAACTGAAACAGCAATTCCTTTCACACGATGCTGTGTAAACCATTTGAATACAGCCGAGTCCAAATCCGTATTTAACAGGCTTCAATGTTTTCCTGTTGCTTATTGCATGAGTTTGACTCTGAGCAACGAATTTCCTAATATTATCCTTCTGCTTTTTATATCACAAACTGTAGCTTTACGATGTTGAATTCTTGGGCGAGACGGGTGACAGAGTATAGACGCTCTGCTTTCTCTATTAAATCATTCTGATCAATTGACAAATATTTTCTCTTTCGTTTTAAATCTGGAACACCACGAATGCTGCTCTGAGACATCTTGACAGAGTATAAGAGTTCAAACGATAAAAATTTTCAAAATTATCCTTCGCGGCGAGCAAAACACGTTTCACACTAGGAGGAGGGGAGACAAATGATGCCAGCCACCTCACCAAGGCCTAACGTTCACACGACCTGTGCTTGTTTTATTGGCCTACTCAAAATTTAATCTAAATAGGCTTACAAATTGTTTTCAAATAATATTGTTTGTTGTTATAATTAATAAAATATTGTCTGTTATGAAGTTTTATTCATTTTACACAGTACAGTACTGTATTACATAATACCTAATGTATTACAGTACAGTACGTAGGCTGTTGGAAGGAGGGAGGGAGAGATCCAGGAAACAAAAAACCCCCCCTCCCACCCCCCACCCCCCTCAATGGCTCAAGGAGCGACCTGCCGGCCACACAATGCCAACTGTTATCAAACACCTCAATTGTATTAAAAATTCTGTGAAAAGGAAATGTGTTCAAACTGTTTAAAATATGTACTGTATATATCACAATTTTCACCATTATTATTGCTCCAATATGACATTTTCTAATAAAAGGCTATTTTCAGTGTAGATAATGCGATAATTATTATTAAATTGACTCTTGGCATCTGACGACGAGAGGGAGGAGGAGAGTTAGTGGTTGGTCTCTGGTAGTCAAGTGCAGGAAGGAGGGGGGTGGCTGGAGAGGGAGCATGGAGCTGCCAGTCACATGTGGTGCCTGCCTCTACAGCCTTTACTGACACCACTACCTGTACAGTATTACTCCAGCTTCCCTTGACAACTTCTACCACTGACAACCAGCCTCTACTGACAACACTTGCCTCCTGACAACAACTCTCTCACCAATGCCCTCCTGACACCATTTTTTCGCCAGTTTGGTTATCAGCTGCCTGGCTGACAACCTGCCTCCCATGAGAATACGTAACTTACACCTCCTGCCCCCTAACAAAAAACCCTAACTACTGACACCACTTGCCTCCTGACAACAACTCTCACCAATGCCCCCCCTGACACCATTTTATCACCATTTCTCCCTAGAAACAATGGGTAAGGATAAAAAAACACTATACAGTGGTACCTCGGAATGCGAGTGTCCCTGTATGCGAGTTTTTCGGAAGACGAGCAGGATTTCCTCAAAAATTATGTCTTGGAATGCGAGGGTTACCTCGGGACACGAGTTTGTTGATACGCGTACAGGCCGACCTAGCGCGTGGTGGATCGGCAATCGTCGCCCCTCCGCCCCTCAGTTTACCATTGTCTCGCGCCCAGTGACTATCCCACATCAATTCTTCACCTGGATTTTCAGTGTTTTGTTGGATTTTTGGTCATTTGACTATACAATTTGTTATTATATATCTCACCATGGGTCTCAAGAAAGCCATTGATAAGGTTCAACCTAAGAAAATAGCTGTGAGTAGAGGCAGTAGAGGATGTCCCTCATTGATTAAGAAAATGTGTGAAGTATGGGAAGAACTGCAAAGTTTTGTTGAAAAAACTCACCCAGATAAAGCTGTAGCAGGCCGTTGCATTGACCTTTTAAATGATAATGTGATGTCTTACTACAGACAAGTGTTAAAATGTAGGGAAAAACAAGTGTCTTTAGAGAAATTCTTAGTAAGACAAGCAAGTCCTAGTGGTATGCAGGCAAAATGTGCCAGTGTGTGCATACCAGTGAAGTCCTCACTGCCTGATGTGATAATGGAAGGGGACTCCCCTTCCAAACAGTAACTCCTCTCCTCCTCCCCCCTCCTCACCATCTTCCATACGCCTACAGCATTCAAGAGCAAGGTAAGTAATAACTTGAACATAGTTTTGTAGGTTTATTTAGATGAATTAGGTATAAAAATTTAGTTTGATATGGGGTTTTTGGGGTAGTCAGGAACGGATTAATTCATTTCCCATTATTTCTTATGGGGAAATTAGCTTCAGAATACGAGTTTTCGGAATACGAGGCATCTCCAGGAACCAATTAAACTCTTAAACTGAGGTATGCCTGTACATGTATAACTGTTTACACTCTGGCGAATCATAGTTGATGACAGCCAGCTCCGACGCTCGGCCTCGGTGACCGCTTGGACGAACATTCCTCACTTAATCGAACATTTGTATGTTCCACTGAACATTTGGTACCAAAATCAATTTGTTCGGCTCTTCCGGGAATTCGATAGAGCGGGGTTCATTAGACTGAGGAAGCACTGTATATAATGTGCATATAGTGTAATAACACCACAAACACTATAGTTGTGGGATGAATGTTAGTGCGTCTGGTCTTGAACCAATGAAGGAGGCAACCATCAGCTGTATGTGTGGTGCGAACTCTCTTATTGCCTGAACTCGTCATACCAGCTTAGTTGTACAGTTATGGTGAATAAAACAAGTAGATACTTATATATATAACGTGTGTAAAGAGTGTAATAAAAACATTAACAGTATGGTGGGAGGCGGAATGTTGGTCAGTGGGTGTTGAAAGTGGCGGGGGGAGGGGGAGTCAGTCGGCAGACTGCTGGCTGCTGTGTCGCAGCCATTCTTGTTTTGGGTTCACTATACCAACTTAGTGGTTCATTATGGTGAACACATATGTAGATAGGTATATACAATACATGCATACAGTACAACCTCGATTCAACGTACCCTGATTCAACGAATTTCCGGCTAGTTCGCACACTTTTCAGGCCGGATTTACTCACCCGGTTCGACGAACAATGGTTCGCCGAAGCAGGGGATGTTCGGATTTGCTTACAACGTCGAGACAGAGTTCACAGACTGGTGGAAAATTTTCACATTCTATCACAGATTACAATTATTAATTCCTTCATATGACAAGTTTGATCACACAAGTGGACCACACAAGTGGACCGCACAAGTGGTCCACAAGTGGTCCACAAGCTTACGATGTTGGGACAGAGTTCACAGAGTGGTGGAAAACTTTGCCACACCATCACAGATTACAATTAATAATTCCTTCATATGACAAGTTGGACCACACAAGTGGACCACAAGCGGTCCACAAGCTTACGATGTTCACAGAATGGTGGAAAACTGTCTCATTCTATCACAGATTACAATTAATAATTCCTTCATAGGACAAGTTGGATCACACAAATGGACCACACAATAAGTGAATCATATGAACCAAACACCAGCCAGAATGGTCCACAAGAAGTGACGCATATTAACCAAACACCAGCCAGAGTGGTCCACACAAGTGAACGACTGAGTTTCAATGATTTTCGTTCACCGATTTGTGGCACACGAATCTTTGTAAATTACTGTAATTTAAAGGGTGAAGCGTGAATAGCTAGCTAATGTGTTGAAATCTTCTTATTTACATTTTCTGTGATGAAACAAGACGAGTGAGGGTGGACAGATAAGGGAATACTGTACAGTAAACCTCACTTTACAGTGAGGTTTTACTCACTTTCGTCTGTGTTGTCATATAGTTCAGTGACCCATGACTTTGAACGTTTCACATTAATAAATCATTTCTAAAACTGGTGTTTTAATAACTCTTTATTATCCTAATTAAATTAAACTAAATAAAACCAAAAATATGCTGTAATATGATAGATATCTGCTATTTGAGAAATCATTCACGTTATTGGCAGCACAACTCCAGCATGAGTGGACGGGTCTAATCCCTGTCCACACAACACCGTGGATGTTTTATTCGATTTCGTCGCCACAGTTCAGTAATCTACGGCTTTGAAATAATAAAATAAATAAATCAGTTTCAAAGTAAGTATTTTTATAGCTCTTATTACCGTAATAATGTTGCTAAACTAAATATGTAACCCAAAAATATATAATTTGATGTAAATCGAACATTTGAGAGAAATTTATGTTACTGAAAATCAAACACAACACCAGGTGGTGTTCTGTTCGATTTCGTTGCCACAGTTCAGTGACCTACGGCTTCGAAATAATAAAATTAATAAATCAGTTCCAAATAAGTATTTTTTAAAGCTCTTATTATCGTAATAATGTTGTTAAACTAAACATATAACCCAAAAATATATAATTTGCTGTAAATCGAATATTTAAGATAAATTTATGTTACTGGATCTGGCTTAACCACCGTGCTGCGCGGAGTTTATTGAGAAATTCCCCCGGTGCGCATGAAATGAAGTGTTCCCAAAAAATTCTTTTTTCTTCGTAAAATGATAAATTCCCTTCCCTGAACATGTCTATGTAAAAATAATACCAAATTCCACTTACTTTGGCTGTAGGGACGTGGACAAGATGCGCTGTGACGTCATCAGGGCCTGGTCGCCCGTGCGTGACTCGCCCAGACACTGTCGCGCGGGCCATTCAAGCACCGGGTGTTGCCACAAATATATTTTCAATTATTTGTTTTATGTATTTCCAATGCGGTTTTATTTGTTTTTTTATCGTATATGATGCATATGTGTGTCCTTTAAATATGCATACAGTAGAACTTTCATAATGTTCCATGGAACTGTGATACATGTGTCAGTAGTGTGTCCACAATAAATGTTTATTGTCGCAATATTACCTGTTAAAAATTCACTAAAATTACAATATGTACAGTTTCACACACTATTTTCACAGTAACACACTGTATACACAGCAGTTGGCCAGATGGAGTTTCACCATGGGTTCTGAGAGAATGTGCACCTGAGCTCAGCATCCCTCTTCAACTGATCTTTCAGGCATCCCTGTTTACAGGAGTTGTAGCTGATGTGTGGAAAAAGGCTAACATAGTTCCAATTTACAAGAGTGGAAGCAGGGAAGACCCCTTAATTATAGACCGGTATCATTGACAAGTGTAATAGTCAAAATATTGGAAAAAATAATTAAAACTAAATGGGTAGCACACCTGGAGAGAAATGATATAATATCAGACAGACAGTATGGTTTTCGATCTGGTAGATCCTGTGTATCGAATTTACTCAGTTTTTATGATCGAGCAACAGAGATATTACAGGAAAGAGATGGTTGGGCTGACTGCATCTATCTGGACCTAAAAAAGGCTTTCGACAGAGTTCCACATAAGAGGTTGTTCTGGAAACTGGAAAATATTGGAGGAGTGACAGGTACGCTTCTAACATGGATGAAAAACTTTCTGACTGATAGAAAAATGAGGGCTGTGATCAGAGGCAATGTATCGGACTGGAGAAATGTCACAAGTGGAGTACCACAGGGTTCAGTTCTTGCACCAGTGATGTTTATTGTCTACATAAATGATCTACCAGTTGGTATACAGAATTATATGAACATGTTTGCTGATGATGCTAAGATAATAGGAAGGATAAGAAATTTAGATGATTGTCATGCCCTTCAAGAAGACCTGGATAAAATAAGTATATGGAGCACCACTTGGCAAATGGAATTTAATGTTAATAAATGTCATGTTATGGAATGTGGAATAGGAGAACATAGACCCCACACAACCTATATATTATGTGAGAAATCTTTAAAGAACTCTGATAAAGAAAGAGATCTAGGGGTGGTTCTAGATAGAAAACTATCACCTGAAGACCACATAAAGAATATTGTGCAAGGAGCCTATGCTATGCTTTCTAACTTCAGAATTGCTTTTAAATACATGGATGGGGATATACTAAAGAAATTGTTCATGACTTTTGTTAGGCCAAAGCTAGAATATGCAGCTGTTGTTTGGTGCCCATATCTTAAGAAGCACATCAACAAACTGGAAAAGGTGCAAAGACATGCTACTAAGTGGCTCCCAGAACTGAAGGGTAAGAGCTACGAGGAAAGGTTAGAAGCATTAAATATGCCAAAACTAGAAGACAGAAGAAAAAGAGGTGATATGATCACTACATACAAAATAGTAACAGGAATTGATAAAATCGACAGGAAAGATTTCCTGAGACCTGGAACTTCAAGAACAAGAGGTCATAGATATAAACTGGCTAAACACAGATGCCGAAGAAATATAAGAAAATTCACTTTCGCAAACAGAGTGGTAGACGGTTGGAACAAGTTGGGGGAGAAGGTGGTGGAGGCCAAGACCGTCAGTAGTTTCAAAGCGTTATATGACAAAGAGTGCTGGGAAGACGGGACACCACGAGCGTAGCTCTCATCCTGTAACTACACTTAGGTAATTACACTTAGGTAATTACTCAGTACTTCGGAATTGAGTAATAATCAACGAAGTAACCCATGGTACACATCGCGACTTCGCTCAGTGCACCAGGTACAGATAAATTTTCGCTGCTTATTTCTTCATTCTGTGTGCTTGCAAATAACGCACTCACATATACCCTTGGCTTTAGTACTTGTAGGTTGTATGTAACCTAGCTTGTAAAGCATAAGGTAGTATTGAAAAGATTATAGGAAAAGATCAATTTGTAAGATAGTCTTGAAAAGATCGCTTTGTATGGTCCCACACAGAAAGAGATTCAGCATACGTAAAGAGTGTCCGTCAGTCAGGAAGAGATTCGGCTAGCCTCAAGAGTGTCCATCAGTCAGGAAGAGATTCAACTAGACTCAAGAGTGTCCGTCAGTTGAGAAGAGATTTAGGCATTCTTGAAAATATCTATGGAAAACACCAAAATGGAAGCCGCTAACACTGTTCATCTATGCCATTTGTATCAGATGCATCATCACTGAACGCAAAAAATGATTCATCTAAGTATCATCTAAATAAATAGCATAGAATTGCAAAGATGACGCTCAGAGCTACAACTGGATACGCTCCCTGTATCGTCCTCATTAGGTGCTGTATCACTTGCATCCGACCTTTGTGTTAGGTCCTTATTGCGCCTGGCTTCCCCAACATTATGACCCTAATGTTCTTCAAACAATAAGGTTTGAATTTCACTGACAGAGCATTATCTTCAACACCGCGCGTCGGACAGATGTTTAGGAGCCAGAGGTGCGTGCGCCACCCATGGTTGCTCATTCAGTACTAACCCAGCCAGCAGCTCCAGGGCATTCTGGGATTTTTTTCCAAGATGGCTGCCTCTCACTGGAGGTCCTAAGAGTCCATTTCGTACACAACCAAGCTCGTACACATTTAGAATTGGTTACGAAAAATCGAAAAGAGTTTTCTCGGTTGGCGCAGTTGCCCGCCGACAGAGAAAACTCGGTTGGCGCAGTTAAGTGGTTAAACACCAGCCTACTGAAGGGTGTACGTATAAACTTAGTCTGCGTTCGAACAGTATGCACCCAGTGCCCTTACCTTTGTCTGCGATTGATGTACAGTATTTATCCGCCGATGGAAGAATAATTGTGGAATTGACCATTTTTTTACTACAGCTCTTTGGTTATAAAACAAAATGTCTCAAAGGCTTACTAACAATTATTAATGCCAACAATGAAGCAATATTTTGCAAATACTAGTAGCAGAAAATCAACCAGCACGAGAACAGCGTACCCAACATAAGAACAGCCGTACCAAGCACAAGAACAGCCGTACCCAGCACGAGAACAGCCGTACCCAGAACGAGAGCAGCCGTACCCAGCAAGAGAACAGTCGTACCAAGCACGAGAACAGCCGAACCCAGCACAAGAACAGCCGTACCCAGCACGAGAACAGCCGTACCCAGCACGAAAATAGCCGTACCCAGCACGAGCACAGTTGTACCCAGCACTGGTACAACAGCCGTACCCAGCACGAGCACAGTTGTACCCAGCACTGGTACAACAGCAGCCAGCACTAGCTCAGAAGCAGCTGAAGCCACAGCAGCAGCGAGCACCAGCAAAGCTGATGCAAACATCTAAAAACATTATGTGCAGCGTGAACAGTTAGAACAAGTGTTAAATTTAAGTGTGTACACAGTGTTAAAATTAAAGTTGCAGTAATTTTAGTGTACAATAGTTTTCATAAACTGTATTGTAGTACTCAACATACAGCAGAACTACTTTTAATCAACACAGTGCTAACGGCATAATGCACTGCAGTACGTATTTACTGTAGAGCATTCACAACTTCACAAAACTTCAAGATGGACATAATTCAACAAAAAGGTAAACTTATGAATTACAGTATTTTTTAGTAGAGAAGTAATATATAGGTACAGTATGTAATATGATAATGCATTTTTATTGTGTACAAGAAAAAAAGAGAAATTGACACAAACGCCTCCTGAAGGTCACCTCTTGCAACAAATCCAACTCTTCACCGAACTGGGGTTGGTCCCATATAGTACGTTGAATCGAGGTTGTACTGTATAGTGTAATAACATCAAAAACACTGTTTGATTGATCGTAGAATATAATATACACGTCACATATATGAGCCCCCTAATTTTGAGCATAGTAATGTTCCACACATTGAACTATATAAATTCCACAAATTACACTTTTGAATAATATAACAGCAAAAAACCAGAGAAGAAACGAATGAGAAACATCAAATAATTGTGAAACATTATATTCGCTGCAACTGCCGCCCCACAGGGGTGGCAGGGCCTAGTGACTTTGAGCGCTCCATCGCTCAGCGCCTATAATTTGCTCAACTTCCGAGCTCAATCGTGGCTAAAGTATGTCACATACGATATTATTTTTTTAGTTTCCCATGATTAGAGATTGTATTTTAACAATACAGTTAGAGAAAATAATTTTTTGATAAGAACTTATTCTCTGCGCACCACGAGTGTGTCATATTTTAATGCAGAGCAGTGCAGTAGTTAACAATCCACTCTCGTGTGGGTGTTTAACTGTATGGGGGAGTGGGTGAGTGGGTTTAAACTGTATATGTGGGTGAGTTTATACTGTATAGATGGGCGAGTGAGTTTATACTGTACAGTATATGTGGGTGAATGAGTTTATACTGCACTCACCTAGTTGTGCTTGTGGGGGTTGAGCTCTGGCTCTCTGGGCCCGCCTCTCAACTGTCTATCAATCGACTGAATTTTGTTTTCTTCACACACACACACACACACACACACACTTGAAGATGTTATTTTAAATGACGTCATATTCCCAAGGGGATACTCAATTTGGAGACGGGACAGAAATATTAGGAAAGGCGGTGGCGTTGCTGTGCTGGTAAAAGAATACCTAAAGGTGAAGGAAATAATGATTGCCAATCCTCGAGAAGTTGACCTAATAGCACTAGAGATCTGCCATGAGGATGATAAACTAATGATCATAAATGCATATAGTCCACCGCCAAGCAACACGTGGACAAAGGAGGAGCTAGATAGTAAACGAGAGGGTCTTATAACAATAATGAGAGATTATAGCAAGAGCGGATAAAGATAGATCAAGACTGTTCAAAGTCGGCGACTTCAACTTGAAATCCATAGACTGGGAAGCATATGAAGCTAGAACAAAGGATTTTTGGACCTGTAGATTTGTAGACCTCATCCTGGTAACATTCTTGCATCAACATGTTAAACAAACTATGAGGATGAGGGAAGGGGACATTCCCTCCATGCTAGATTTAATATTTACCAGAAAGGAGGAAGAGATATTTGACATTCAGTACCTTCCTCCCTTGGGTAAAAGTGACCATGTCTTCATGGGAATAAAGTATGCAATGGGTTATAATCTGGAAGAAAATAAGGAGGTTGAAGCAGTTGAAAAACCTGACTTCAGTAGCAGACATTATGGTGACCTTAGAGACTTATTTAGTGAGTATAATTGGACAGACTTGTTGCTAGGCAAGGAAGTAAATGAGATGTATGTCAAGTTTTGTGACATACATGATTAAGGCACAAAAAATTTATACCAAAGCAGAGATGCAGAACTAGGAAACAGGACTGGTTCAACAGAAATTGCAAGAGGGCCAGAGACCAAAAGACACAAAAATGGAATCAATATAGGAAGAGGCCAAACCCCAAACATATCAGCGATTCAAAGATGCGAGAAACAACTACACGGCGGTGAGGAGAGAGGCAGAAAGAAATTTTGAAAAACGGATTGCAGACAAATGTAAAACAGAACCAGGTCTATTCTATAAATTCATAAACAACAAATTGCTGGTAAAGGATAATATTCAGAGGTTGAAAATGGGAATAGATTTACGGAAAATGAAAAGGAAATGTGTGAAACATTAAACGAAAAGTTCCAAAGTGTGTTTGCACAAAATGAAATCTTCAGGGAACCAGACACAATAAGAATTCCAGAGAACAACATAGAGCACATAGAGGTGTCTAGAGACAAAGTAGGAAAAAATGCTCAAGGAGCTAAGTAAGAACAAAGCAGTTGGTTCAGATGGAGTTTCACCATGGGTTCTGAGAGAATGTGCACCTGAGCTCAGCATTCCTCTTCAACTGATTTTTCAGGCATCCCTGTGTACAGAAGTTGTAGCTGATATGTGGAAAAAGGCTAACATAGTTCTAATCTACAAAAGTGGCAGCAGGGAAGACTTCCTCAATTATTGATCTGTATCATTGACAAGTGTAATAGTCAAAATATTGGAAAAAATAATTAAAACTAAATGGGTAGAACACCTAGAGAAAAACAATATAATATCAGACAGACAGTATGGTTTTCTACCTGGATGATCCTGTGTAACGAACTTACTCAGTTTCTATGATCGAGCCACAGAGATTTTACAGGAAAGAGATGGTTGAGTTGTCTGCATCTATCTAGACCTAAAAAAAGGTTTTCGACAGAGTTCCCCATATGAGGTTGTTCTGGAAACTGGAAAATATTGGAGGGGTGACAGGTATGCTTCTAACATGGATGAAAATTTCCTGTCAGAAAAATGAGGGCCGTAATCAGAGGCAATGTATCAGACTGGAGAAATGTCACGAGTGGAGTACCATAGGGTTCAGTTCTTGCACCGGTAATGTTCATTGTCTACATAAACGATCTACCAGATGGAATACAGAATTATATGAACATGTTTGCTGATGATGCTACGATAATAGGGAAGATAAGAAACCTAGATGATTGTCATGCCCTTCAAAAGACCTGGACAAAATAAGTATATAGAGCAACACTTGGGAAATGGAATTTAATGTGAATAAATACCATGTTATGGAATGTGGAATTGGAGAACATAGACCCCACACAACCAATAAATTACGTGAGAAATCTTTCAAGAATTCTGACAAAGAAAGGGATTTAGGGGTGGTTCTAGATAGAAAACTCTCACCTGAGGACCACATTAACACTATCGCTCTCTTTGGACACCGATCATGTTCATTTTTTCTCTTGATTCCTAGCCGTGGACAGGACTCGCATCCACTACAAAAATATTTGTACAAAATTCATTTTT
>WNGS01166451.1:0-13457 GCA_020271785.1 Procambarus virginalis
ACATACTGTACTGCCCCATACACGCAAGGTATGGGAGGAGGAAGGAAGTAGGTAGGAAATAGAGAGGGAGGCAGAGGAAAAAGGGAGGATTGTAGGAAACTGAAGTGCAGCAGACTGGGCAGTCCGTCCTTGCACTAGGCTGGTTAAAGCGGCGGCCGTCCTCCCCAGACGCATTCATCTATTTTAACATTCTGTGTATTAAAATTTGGTTTGTTTCATATATAAATTATTATTATACATTAAATTCTATGTTTAGTTAGGCGTTGAAGTACGTGGATGAAGCATTTATGGAATTGTGGTTCGAACAGGCGACGTGAGCGAAGCACTTGTTCCGGAAGTGTTCGGACCTCATCAGTTGTGAGTCGTGAGTAAACCGTTTTTTCCCTTCATAAACAGCGGGTTTGGCGTTAGGTTAAAGAGCATTTGGCTTTGTTCATGAGGACGGGCTGGTTCATGAGGACGGGCTGGTTCATGAGGACGGGCGGTTCATGAGGACGGGTGGTTCATGAGGACGGGCTGGTCATGAGGACGGGCTGGTTCATGAGGACGGGGTTCATGAGGACGGCTGGTTCATGAGGACGGCCTGGTTCATGAGGACGGGCTGGTTCATGAGGACGGGCTGGTTCATGAGGACGGGCTGGTTCATGAGGACGGCCTGGTTCATGAGGACGGTGGTTCATGAGGACGGCCTGGTTCATGAGGACGGGCTGGACTGGAAGCACAATAATGAGTCAGTGAGCGAGTCCAAATAGTGATTCAACTAATGAGTCAAGGAGTGAGTCAAAAAGTGAATCAAGGAGTGAGTCAGTAACGGCTGGCGAGGTGGTGAGAAAAGGGTGGCGCCGTGTGGCCGAGGACGCAGGTGGGCCAGTCAGCTGATAGCCCTCCAGTATCAGCTGATACGTCTCAGTATCAGCTGATAAGGGTAAACAGCCGGAGCCGGAGGGACCGTAAGGTCGAGTGGACCATTAGGTAACGAGGCGACTCCGGTCCAATGATTCTGGTGATGGCGGAAACGCTGTAGTTATGAGTTCTATGTGAGCACGCGCGTTCTCGCCTAGTTATACTCACCTATTTGGGCTTGCAGGGTCAGCTTCTGCTCTTAAACCCCGCCTTTCGACTAGCAATATTGTTCAATGCAGTGACACTGTAGTATCTTATCCCTTAGTATCTTGTACGTCGTTATCATGTCTGACCTATTCCTTCTTTCCTCCAGTGTAGTAAGGTCCAGTTCCCTCAGTCTTTCTTTATAGCTCAGTCCCGTTAGCTCCGGAACGAGCCTTGTTTAATATTTTTGGGTTGGTTGGAATGGCGGCGATAGGGGGCTAATATTTGACCCAGCCAGCACATGTGAGTGATATCCGAACACACACACACACACACATACACGCACGCGCACACACACACACACACACACACACACACACACACACACACACACACACACACACACACACACACACACACACACACACACACACACACACACACACACACACACAGAAAGTGCAGAAGCCTAAGTGTGCCACTCTCTATGGTGTATAACAGGTCACTGGAAACAGGAGATCTACCAGAAAGCTGGAAGACAGCTAATGTAGTCCCAATACACAAGAAGGGCGACAAGAAAGAGGCACTGAACTACAGGCCAGTTTCCCTAACTTGTATACCATGCAACGTGATGGAGAAGATCGTGAGGAAAAGGCTCGTAGAGCATCTGGAGGGAAACAGCTTTGTAACGCACCACCAACATGGGTTCAGGGATGGTAAATCGTGCCTCACAGGTTTAATAGAATTCTATGACTAGGTGATAAAAATTAGGCAAGAAAGAGATGGGTGGGCAGATTGCATTTTTCTTGGACTGCCAGAAAGCCTTTGACACAGTACCCTAGGAAAGGCTGTTACAAAAGTTGGAGAAACATCAGGAGTAAAACGGAAGGTGCTCCAGTGGATAAGGGAGTATCTAAGCAACAGGAAACAGCGAGTAACTGTGAGGGGGGAGGCATCAGAGTGGCGAGATGTCACCAGCGGAGTCCCACAGGGCTCAGTACTTGGACCCATCCTGTTTCTAATATATGTAAACGATCTTCCAGAGGGTATAGACACATTCCTCTCAATGTTTGCTGATGATGCAAAAATTATGAGAAGAATCTAGACAGATGAAGATAGACAGAGACTACAGGATGACCTGGACAAACTGGAGGAATGGTCTAGAAAATGGCTACTAAAGTTCAACTCAGGAAAGTGTCAAGTAATGAAATTAGGCGAAGGGAGCAGGAGGCTGAACACAAGGTATCATTTGGGAGGTGAAATCCTGCAAGAGTCAAATAGAGAGAAAGATCTGGGGGTTGATATCACACCAAACCTGTCCCCAGAGGCCCACATCAAAAGGATATCATCAGCAGCATATGCTAGACTGGCCAACATAAGAACTGCCTTTAGAAACTTATGGAAGGAATGGTTCAGGACCTTGCATACCACCTATGTCAGACCAATCCTGAAATATGCAGCTCCACCAAGGAGTCCATACCTAGTTAAACACAAGACACAGAGAAAATTCAGAGGTATGCCACCAGGTATGCCAGCAGGTATGCCAGCAGGTAAGCCACCAGGTAAACCACCAGGTATGCCACCAGGTATGCCAGCAGGTAAGCCAGCAGGTATGCCACCAGGTATACCACCAGGTATGCCACCAGGTATGCCAGCAGGTAAGCCAGCAGGTATGCCACCAGGTATACCACCAGGTATACCACCAGGTATGCCAGCAGGTAAGCCAGCAGGTAAGCCACCAGGTAAGCCACCAGGTATGCCAGCAGGTAAGTCACCAGGTAAGCCAGCAGGTATGCCACCAGGTATGCCAGCAGGTAAGCCAGCAGGTATGCCACCAGGTATGCCAGCAGGTAAGCCACCAGGTATGCCAGCAGGTATGCCAGCAGGTATGCCACCAGGTATGCCAGCAGGTAAGCCACCAGGTATGCCAGCAGGTAAGTCACCAGGTAAGCCACCAGGTATGCCAGCAGGTATGCCAGCAGGTAAGCCAGCAGGTACGCCACCAGGTATGCCAGCAGGTATGCCAGCAGGTAAGCCACCAGGTATGCCAGCAGGTAAGCCACCAGGTATGCCAGCAGGTAAGCCACCAGGTATGCCAGCAGGTAAGTCACCAGGTAAGCCACCAGGTATGCCAGCAGGTATGCCAGCAGGTATGCCAGCAGGTAAGCCACCAGGTATGCCAGCAGGTATGCCAGCAGGTATGCCACCAGGTAAGCCAGCAGGTAAGCCACCAGGTATGCCAGCAGGTAAGCCACCAGGTATGCCAGCAGGTAAGTCACCAGGTAAGCCAGCAGGTATGCCAGCAGGTATGCCACCAGGTAAGCCAGGTATGCCACCAGGTATGCCAGCAGGTAAGTCAGCAGGTATGCCACCAGGTATGCCACCAGGTACGCCACCAGGTATGCCAGCAGGTATGCCAGCAGGTATGCCAGCAGGTAAGCCAGCAGGTATGCCAGCAGGTATGCCACCAGGTATGCCAGCAGGTAAGCCAGCAGGTATGCCAGCAGGTAAGCCACCAGGTATGCCAGCAGGTATGCCACCAGGTATGCCACCAGGTACGACACCAGGTATGCCAGCAGGTATGCCAGCAGGTATGCCAGCAGGTAAGCCAGCAGGTATGCCAGCAGGTATGCCACCAGGTATGCCAGCAGGTAAGCCAGCAGGTAAGCCACCAGGTATGCCAGCAGGTAAGTCACCAGGTAAGCCAGCAGGTAAGCCACTTGGTATGCCAGCAGGTATGCCAGCAGGTAAGCCAGCAGGTATGCCAGCAGGTAAGCCACCAGGTATGCCAGCAGGTATGCCACCAGGTAAGCCACCAGGTATGCCACCAGGTAAGCCACCAGGTATGCCAGCAGGTAAGCCACCAGGTAAGCCAGCAGGTATGCCACCAGGTATGCCAGCAGGTAAGCCACCAGGTATGCCAGCAGGTAAGCCACCAGGTATGCCAGCAGGTAAGCCACCAGGTAAGCCACCAGGTAAGCCACCAGGTATGCCAGCAGGTAAGTCACCAGGTAAGCCACCAGGTAAGCCACCAGGTATGCCAGCAGGTAAGCCACCAGGTATGCCAGCAGGTATGCCAGCAGGTATGCCAGCAGGTAAGCCACCAGGTATGCCACCAGGTATGCCAGCAGGTAAGCCACCAGGTAAGCCACCAGGTATGCCAGCAGGTAAGCCACCAGGTAAGTCACCAGGTATGCCAGCAGGTAAGCCACCAGGTATGCCAGCAGGTATGCCACCAGGTATGCCAGCAGGTACGCCGCCAGGTATGCCAGCAGGTAAGCCACCAGGTAAGCCACCAGGTATGCCACCAGGTAAGCCAGCAGGTATGCCAGCAGGTAAGCCACCAGGTATGCCAGCAGGTATGCCAGCAGGTAAGCCACCAGGTAAGCCACCAGGTATGCCAGCAGGTATGCCAGCAGGTAAGCCACCAGGTATGCCACCAGGTAAGCCACCAGGTATGCCAGCAGGTAAGCCAGCAGGTAAGCCACCAGGTATGCCAGCAGGTATGCCAGCAGGTAAGCCAACAGGTAAGCCACCAGGTAAGCCACCAGGTATGCCAGCAGGTAAGCCACCAGGTATGCCAGCAGGTAAGGCACCAGGTATGCCACCAGGTATGTCACCAGGTATGCCAGCAGGTATGCCAGCAGGTAAGGCACCAGGTATGCCACCAGGTATGCCAGCAGGTATGCCAGCAGGTAAGGCACCAGGTATGCCACCAGGTATGCCAGCAGGTATGCCAGCAGGTAAGGCACCAGGTATGCCACCAGGTATGCCACCAGGTATGCCAGCAGGTAAGGCACCAGGTATGCCACCAGGTATGCCAGCAGGTAAGCCACCAGGTATGCCACCAGGTATGCCACCAGGTATGCCAGCAGGTAAGCCACCAGGTATGCCAGCAGGTAAGGCACCAGGTAAGCCACCAGGTATGCCAGCAGGTAAACCACCAGGTATGCCAGCAGGTAAGCCACCAGGTATGCCAGCAGGTATGCCAGCAGGTAAACCACCAGGTATGCCAGCAGGTAAACCACCAGGTATGCCAGCAGGTAAGCCACCAGGTATGCCAGCAGGTAAGCCACCAGGTATGCCAGCAGGTAAGGCACCAGGTATGCCACCAGGTATGCCAGCAGGTAAGGCACCAGGTATGCCACCAGGTATGCCACCAGGTATGCCAGCAGGTAAGCCACCAGGTATGCCACCAGGTAAGCCAGCAGGTAAACCACCAGGTATGCCAGCAGGTAAACCACCAGGTATGCCAGCAGGTAAGCCACCAGGTATGCCAGCAGGTAAGCCACCAGGTATGCCAGCAGGTATGCCACCAGGTAAGCCAACAGGTAAGCCACCAGGTAAGCCACCAGGTATGCCACCAGGTACGCCAACAGGTATGCCAGCAAGTAAGCCACCAGGTAAGGCACCAGGTAAGCCAGCAGGTAAGCCAGCAGGTAAACAACCAGGTAAGCCAGCAGGTAAGCCAGCAGGTAAGCCAGCAGGTATGCCAGCAGGTATGCCAGCAGGTAAGCCACCAGGTATGCCACCAGGTAAGCCAACAGGTAAGCCACCAGGTAAGCCACCAGGTATGCCAGCAGGTATGCCACCAGGTATACCACCAGGTATGCCACTAGGTATGCCAGCAGGTATGCCAGCAGGTACGCCACCAGGTATGCCAGCAGGTATGCCACCAGGTATGCCAGCAGGTACGCCACCAGGTATGCCAGCAGGTATGCCACCAGGTATGCCAGCAGGTATGCCAGCAGGTAAGCCACCAGGTATGCCAGCAGGTATGCCACCAGGTATGCCAGCAGGTAAGCCACCAGGTATGCCAGCAGGTAAGCCACCAGGTATGCCAGCAGGTACTCCACCAGGTATGCCAGCAGGTATGCCACCAGGTATGCCACCAGGTATGCCAGCAGGAATGCCAGCAGGTAAGCCAGCAGGTATGCCAGCAGGTATGCCACCAGGTATGCCAGCAGGTAAGCCACCAGGTATGCCAGCAGGTAAGCCACCAGGTATGCCAGCAGGTAAGCCACCAGGTATGCCAGCAGGTATGCCACCAGGTATGCCAGCAGGTAAGCCACCAGGTAAGCCAGCAGGTATGCCACCAGGTATGCCAGCAGGTACGCCACCAGGTATGCCACCAGGTATGCCAGCAGGAATGCCAGCAGGTAAGCCAGCAGGTAAGCCAACAGGTAAGCCACCAGGTAAGCCACCAGGTATGCCAGCAGGTAAGCCAGCAGGTAAGCCACCAGGTAAGCCAACAGGTAAGCCACCAGGTATGCCAGCAGGTACGCCACCAGGTATGCCAGCAGGTATGCCACCAGGTATGCCAGCAGGAATGCCACCAGGTATGCCAGCAGGTATGCCACCAGGTATGCCAGCAGGTATGCCACCAGGTATGCCACCAGGTATGCCAGCAGGAATGCCACCAGGTATGCCAGCAGGAATGCCACCAGGTATGCCAGCAGGTATGCCACCAGGTATGCCAGCAGGTAAGCCAGCAGGAAAGCCACCAGGTATGCCAGCAGGAAAGCCACCAGGTATGCCAGCAGGTATGCCAGCAGGAATGCCAGCAGGTAAGCCAGCAGGAAAGCCACCAGGTATGCCACCAGGTATGCCAGCAGGTAAGCCACCAGGTAAGCCACCAGGTATGCCAGCAGGTAAGCCACCAGGTAAGCCATCAGGTATGCCAGCAGGTAAGCCAGCAGGTAAGCCAGCAGGTAAGCCACCAGGTATGCCAGCAGGTATGCCAGCAGGTACGCCACCAGGTATGCCAGCAGGTAAGCCAGCAGGTAAGCCACCAGGTATGCCAGCAGGTAAGCCACCAGGTAAGGCACCAGGTATGCCAGCAGGTATGCCAGCAGGTATGCCAGCCGCCACCAGGTATGCCAGCAGGTAAGCCAACAGGTAAGCCACCAGGTAAGCCACCAGGTAAGCCACCAGGTATGCCAGCAGGTAAGCCACCAGGTAAGGCACCAGGTAAGCCAGCAGGTAAACCACCAGGTAAGCCAGCAGGTAAGCCAGCAGGTAAACAACCAGGTAAGCCAGCAGGTAAGCCAGCAGGTAAGCCAACAGGTAAGCCACCAGGTAAGCCACCAGGTATGCCAGCAGGTAAACCACCAGGTATGCCAGCAGGTATGCCAGCAGGTAAACCACCAGGTATGCCAGCAGGTAAGCCACCAGGTAAGCCACCAGGTAAGCCAGCAGGTAAGCCAGCAGGTAAGCCACCAGGTAAGCCACCAGGTAAGCCAGCAGGTATGCCAGCAGTGTTCACTCAAAGCCTCAACAGCTCCGTGAGCTAGACAAGGAAGCAGCCCATGACGAGAGACTATTAAATATTGTGGTAACAACAAAAGCAGTCAGGCTACAACAAGCATCATCAGACGCGACTAAAGCTGTTGACCAGACCACACACTAGAAGTTGAAGGGACGACAACGTTTCGGTCCGTCCTGGACCATTCCTCAAGTCGCTTGTCAAGACAAGCGACTTGAGGAATGGTCCAGGACGGACCGAAACGTCGTCGTCCCTTCAACTTCTAGTGTGTGGTCTGGTCAACATACTTCAGCCACGTTATTGTGACTCATCGCCTGCGACTAAAGCTATTTGGCAGCATGGAGTATCATCGTGGATGGTAAAAGTGACACAAGCCATAACTTATAATGACTCCCTTACAAGGGGGAAATTGCCCAGCTGCAGGAAGAAGGCTAATATTGTGCCAGTCTGCAAGACAGGAGATAGAGAAGAGGCACTTAACTACAGACCAGTGTGGTTCACAAGCATCCCCTGCAAGAGACTCAGAGCAACAATAAGGTTAAGACTAGTTACCCACTTAGAAATAATTATATATGTACGCAAACATCAGCAAGACTTCAGCACCAGCAAGTGTAATGTGATGGAATTGGGAACACAGGAAGATCGAAAGGCCAATAAAGGGAAACTACCTCCCTATGAAGTCTAGAGAACAAGACCTGGGAGTGGACATAACACCAAACCTAACTCCAGAGGCTCATATAAATATAATAACATCAGCCACATACTCTACTCTGGCACAAGTCAGAACATCCTTCAGGAACTTGAATAAGGAGACTCTTAGATCACTTTATACCGCCTATGTGAGGCCAGTCGTAGAGTACGCCGACCCATCCTGGAGCCCCATCTTAAAAAACACTGAAGGAAGCTCGAAGAGGTGCAGAAGTTTACAACGAGACTCTCCCAGAGCTGCGAGGTATGAGGTACGAAGACAGACTGAAGGAACTAAACCTGACCACGTTAGAAAGGAGGAGGGAGAAGGGGGACATGATACAGACGTATAAAATACTTAGAGGGATTGGCAAGGAGGAAACAGAGGAAATGTTTACAATGAATAACAATAGAACAAAAGGGCACGGATGGAAGCTTGAGACTCAGATGTGTCATAGAGATGTTAGAAAGTTGAAAGTTTTCCTTTAGCGTGAGGAAAGTGAGTAAATGGAATGACCTAAAGGAGCAGGTTATAGAGACCAACTCCATTTATAACTTTAAAAGCAGATATGATAGGGAAATAAGCCAGGAGTCATTGCATTAGACACCAACGGCTAGAAGAGCGGTGTCCAGGAGCTAGAGCTCGATCCTACAGGCACAAATAGGCGAGTACAAACAAGTGAGCGCGAGCGCGCACACAGAATATCTAATTCTGATTACCAAAAGTTACCTCTTTGGAAATCTAATTAATGACAGCTCCCTCTGGCTGAAATCTCTTGTTTTGAAAAAAAAAGAAAAAAAAATTACTCTTTTTTTTCTTCGTGTTAGTTTCAGAACTGTCAGAACCCGTGCCTGCAATAACCAGCTTGTACATGATATTACAATGAACATTGCTTGTGTTAATTTAAAGGAATGTTGATGGCTACTAGATTTTGACCAAGGTAAAAGCAACGTTATGAGGATAGGACCAGAACAAGAGTATAGAATGATGGAAAAAGAAAGAGAGAAAGAGAGAGAGAGGTCTCTTGATTTAAGCAGAATATAATGAGATACATTTAAATTTATAGACCTAGAAAATTTTCCACTAAAAAATATATTTTGGGCTATAAAAATAATAGATATTCTCATACCTTCCTCTAGTGAATATATCACTTACTATTTTAGAGTTTGTAGATTCAACATATAAGCCATCATAAACAACTAATATATGGGATGTGTCCTCGGGATCTCGATCGTCTAAAGGGTTTAAAATTTCAGAGTAATAAGATATCTTATGTCTAATGAGTGGGTTGGATTTTATCTCTTTATACTCACTTCCAGATAATTATTTTAGCAAAGTTCTGTTGATATTTCTTTATCATTTTAGAACATAAATAACTCTACCAATCATTTGAAAATCCTGCAATAATAGTTCTTGATGGCTCTTAATGGCATTTTTAACATAGACATTGAAACATAGACATTAAACATAGTGTGACGGGAAAATGGATGGTAGCACAGTCTCTAGGGCAGATGGAATGCCTGTCACATAAAGTAAAAAAAAAAATGTAAATAAAAAGTTAAGACTGCTATTTAACTCCTCCGTGAGGTAACTGTAGGATAAAGTATAGAGAGAACAAACTTATGAAACTTTACTTATGAAACATTACTTTAAACAATTTACAAAACAAAAAATAATATCCAGGTTTGGCTCTAATACAACGTGTGCAAAACAAACAATATGAACAATCAAATTTACGTTATGTTAATGTGCAAATAAATTATGGTGCTAGAATACTGTGAGTCAGTCTGCATAAACCTGCTACCATACCGAGATATGCCAACAGATCTTTGCAGTAAAGAACTCAGGAGTAATCTGAATCATGGTGTTGTTGTTGTTGTTGTTTAAGATTCGCTACCTGGAACAAAAAGTTCCAAGTAGCACGGGGCTATGGTGAGCCCGCAGTGGACTTCTTTTTCGTCGTGGTGGTGGCTGGCTTCTATTTATATGGGAGCTGGACCAAGGTAGGTGGCGCTGGTGTCTTCGATAATTGTCGACTGCCTCACACAAACTACCACTGGGCTAGTTTTCTGTCCGGTGGCATGAGCTCCCAGCCACCAGGTGCGACGAGGGTGACGGGCCGTGGTTTTGGGGGAGGTAGTTCACTGTCTAGACGTTTGTGAGTTGTTGTTGTTGTTCTTGGGACTACAGGTCTTGAATAGGTAGACGTGGTATGAGAATAGGTTATAACGGAGGGGGCCAAATCTCTTCCTAGAGAGATTACCGTGACAATAGACATTACAATCCCTTAGTTATTATTAGGGAGTTAGTAAGACACTACGGGCTCACCATAGCCCGTGTTACTTGGAACTTTTTGTTCCAGGTAGCGAATCTTTAACAAGAGCAATATTATTAGGGAACAATTGCTGAACAGTTTTATTCCGCTTATCCCAAAGATTAAATATGGGGAATAATGGACGTCTTAGTGGGGGATTATCTATATGTCCTCTACATGCACCTCATTCTCTTCCTCTACCTGTACCTCGTGCTCTGGAATGTCTGGGTGACCGTAAGCTAGAGACATTGTCGAACTAATTAGGTACCTCTTGTCATCAAAAGCTGAAAGGCCGTGCTTAGTTGTATTTGCTTCTAATGTGTTATGAAAAGATGCATGTGTTATTTTCTTTTGTTGATGATAAGGAATCCCTTTGCATTTATATAAGTGTTCATTATCAAGGGTCAGGAATGAATATGTTTTAGGCTTGAGAGCAATTAATTCTGTCATAATTTTTTGCTTTACTTTTGACTTGAGGAGTCCTAGTTCATCTTTACGAGTAGCTGAGTACATGGGATGGTCTTTGTCGAAATTACTAAAATCCATATAATTTACTAGAGGAGCTTTTGTCATTTCCTGCAAGGCATCTTTACAGGCTAGAGTAAATATGAACGAGTCTGTATCCGTATAAATTAGCCTAGCTCTGTCCCCATAATGGGCTTTAACTACGTTATACCAGAACTCATATACACGTCTCTTTGCTATCTGTAAGATCTGATAACCCATGTAAGAAGGAGTGATAACTTCATGTATATCTTCCATAACAGTACAGAGAACCCTATCTTTACCTAGGGAGATAGCTCGTTTATACGATGGTTTTCTTGCATGAACTAAAAATGACTGTCTTGACGTTACTAGATGGTGGACATTCGAGTATCTAGAAATACTTGTCATCGATTTTCCGTACAGACTATTACTTATGAGTTTAAATGCTTTTCCTTTAACTTCACAGGTTGTGTTAGCTCGTTCTCGTATGTTTGTTGAAATTAAATCTTTTATATAGGGAGACTGTTTAAATTCATAGATTGTTTTTACTCTTTCAACTTCTAATCCTAATTTTAATAGTAATTGAAGGAAATCAAGGTTTATGAAATAGTCTTTCTGGGGCAAATGGGAAGCAATTAATTTAGTATTTTTAGGTGGGAGCTTACGTTTTTCATCATTTAGGGTAGTCTTATTGTACTCTGACAAAAACTCCTCAGTTATATTAGTATGAGACTGTAGAAGGGGCAGATCATCAGTATACCTAGCTACCTCGGGAGACACATGTTTTGTATCGCACAAAATCCAGTAGCCTTTGTCCTGATTACAGGGGATATGTTCTAACCCTTGCCCTATCAATGTATCCCGCTCAAGGTCAGTTAACCGCCTAATTCCTCCCTGCGGAAGTGATTCAGTCATGCACGCTGCATATAAGCTGTTAAAATCTAAATACAAAATGTGAATATCTTCATCAGAGCTGGGGCTAGATTTAGTGTGCTCATTTATAGCCTGTGTGAATTGTCTTATTGAAGATGTGAACCCCCCTCTAAGATTTCTTCTCAACAAATCGTATATATTCTTATCATAAACATAGTCTAGCACAACTTTAGATTTAAATAAGAACGCATCCCAGGCGTAACTAGGCAGTGATTCGTAGAAAACAATGTCTAGTTGATAAATTTCTTTTAATGATGTGCGCCAGAGTGTAAATATATCAACCAACATACCTACATCAATTTTTAAATATAACAAGAGGTAATCCTTGATGTTAGTGCAGTTGCCTAAATTAAATACTTCAAGAGCTTGGTTATAATCTTCTTCAGACAGTGGAGCGTCACGTAAAGCATTGTAAAACTGATCGCGAGAAGGGAGCTGAGGTTCGTCTAATACATCCATCGAAGAAATGTAGTCATAACATAGACTTTGTTTACCTTTTATTAATAGTGCTTTAGCCTCATCAGATACGCCGCTTAATATGTGTTCAGTATATTTGGTGGGTTTCTTACTGTTAACGTGCTCGGTAGCTAAGGTTCCTAATGACCCGTTAAGGAGAGCTAGGCTATCTAGGAATTTAAGATTATCTATAATGACTTGCGTAAATTTTAAGCCTTCCATTGAAAGGATTTTAACATTGCAGTGAGGATCTTTAGGCAGTTCTTTAAGTATAATTCCGAGATCGTAGGCTGCATTATGGGAAAATGTGGTCAAGTGCCTACGAGCATTCCTACACAGTAAATTGCAACGAGCACAATATGCACCTAGGTAATTATTATATTGTATATTATGGTCATGATGCCTATGTTTATCTCTCCTATTCATGAAATTTTGATGACATAACTGACAAGTATTTTGTCTCTGAAACATCCTTTCCTGCTCTGTAGACAAGTCTTTAGGGAAGTCGGGAAGCCGAGCATAAATAGTGTTCCAAGAGCCTTTTAGCGTGGTAATAAAATGATTAACTGCATCTGGTCCTGCATAGGAATACGTTTCTACGACATTTAATTCTCTGTCTAATATCATGTATGTATATGCAATGGCTTTATGTCTACTTTCAATCATGCCTCGGGGATTTTGACGGTCTAGAAGACATTCGAAGTCGTAGTACGCGGTATGAGTCGGACTATATGTTCTCCCATAATTTTTAAATGTTATTTTCTCATCGGGATTATGGAATGACAATACCTGAGGCACAGTACATGACTCGTCATGAGCCTTAATCTTGCCTGGGGAATGTCTAATAAGCATATATGGCAGAATTTATAAGTGTCAGGAATGTTAGAAGGGTTATGGTTAATAGTCTTTACATATATATCAAAATTTGTTATAAGGCATAAATGCTTTCCTTCCAATAATAACAGAGGGACTTTATCAGCATACTTTTCCTGGCTCTTCCTAGCTAAACTAAGATAGTATCGGTTACTTTCGTCAGTTATTGTATATATATAAATGCTTATTTTATTTAGCTTTTCTATTTTCCTAAGACTATCGAAAGATACTGGGAATTTAAATTCATCTGCCCATACTACGAATCTTCTACACCATTGAATGTTTTTGTGATGCTTTTTAATGTTACTGATTGGGTTCTTGTGCTAAGCTTTTATGCTGCGGAATCACTGCAATAAACACTCATCACCCTCGCTTTTAGGGTTAAATACCGAGTT
>WNGS01166451.1:14457-30378 GCA_020271785.1 Procambarus virginalis
AAGCGAAGTTTTCCTGAATTAATATATTTTCTCTAATTTTTTTAGCATGAAATGATAAAGCTACCCATTTCATTATGTATGAGGTCAATTTTTTTTTATTGGAGTTAAAATTAACGTACATATATGACCGAACCTAACCAACCCTACCTAACCTAACCTAACTTATCTTTATAGGTAAGGTTAGGTTAGGTAGCCGAAAAGTTAGGTTAGGTTAGGTTAGGTAGGTTAGGTCGTCGAAAACAATTAATTCATGAAAACTTGGCTTATTAGGCAAATCGGGCCTTGCATAGTAGGCTAAGAAGTGCGTTCTGGCTACTAGGTACGACATATATATAGATATATATATATATATATCTATATATATATATATATATATATATCTATATATTATATATATATATATATATATTTATATATATATATATATATATATATATATATATATATATATATATATATGTATGTATGTATGTATGTATGTATTATATATTATATATTATATATAAAATATTAATTTCAGATCATGGTTCCTGCCGTACTGTCATTGGACCGCTAACGAGATACCTCCAACCGAAGCCAGAATCATCATTGAACCTCCACCTAAGCGCCGTCGTATCATAAATAACCGTACGTTTTTACCATATTTTTCGTATTTAAAGTTATTAATAAATAATTGTATATGAAACGAGTGTATAAAACAAGTAATATGTACTCATTCAGAATTTTTTACATTACAGGAGTTCCTATTAATCAAAAGGAAAATCTTGTACCTGGTGGAATCAACAACCCCACTCGTAAGTATTATTATTGATTTATTTAATTATTTACTTTATTTATCATTTATTTACGTTTCAAACGTTGTTTTCCTTTTATTGTTTATGTTTCAGACGTTGTTTTCCTTTTATTGTTTATGTTTCAAACGTTGTTTTCCTATTAATGTTTATTTGTCAAACTATATTTTCCTCTTAATGTTTATTCGTTACTAATATTATATTTTATTACAGAAAATGACTCACACCCTGATTCGTCACAACCCTCTGAGTGGAACACTCTTGTACGAAGTCAACCCCTGCATTCTCAAGACCTAGAAGATACCCCAGACGGTAACCTGCAAGAACAGTCAACCTCAGATGAAGAAGACAGTCAACCCCCTGTTAATGATATTTCATCGTCCGATGAAGAAGTCATTGCTCCAGATTCGCCCGAGGAAGATAATGTAGTTCAAGGTGTTCCTCAGGTCTTGGAGGTCATTGACCATTTTGAAGGTGCCTTTTCAAGACATTCATTCTCCATTCCCGGCCATTTAGATGGTAACCCTATATTATATATTAGTACGTATAGGGAATATTTTATAAAATACATCGACAATCACTTCAGAGAAATGCAGGAAGATTTCCCTCCCTCATTTCATATTTACCCGGACATGAGCCTAATTTTACAAAAACTCAACCCCGCCGACGGTGAAGTAGAATTATTAGACAAAGTGATCTCAATTAGGGGCGAAACCCAAATTGATACCCAAGAAGAGGTAGAGGTTCTTGTAAATTCTTGGGTCGACAAAATGACCGGCAAAATCGACGATTTCCTTAAAAATGTTCAATTTTCTAGTGTCGGAATTCATTCAATATCAGGCTTCGCCATTAATTTCTCGCGCATCCGTCACTCCATGCACCTCGGATCTTACGTACCTTATCCTGAAAAATTAAGGGGTAGAAACTCGGTATTTAACCCTAAAAGCGAGGGTGATGAGTGTTTATTGCAGTGTATAGCCGCATATAAAAGCTTAGCACAAAGAACACCAATCAGTAACATTAAAAAGCATCACAAAAACATTCAATGGTGTAGAAGATTCGTAGTATGGGCAGATGAATTTAAATTCCCAGTATCTTTCGATAGTCTTAGGAAAATAGAAAAGCTAAATAAAATAAGCATTTATATATACAATAACTGACGAAAGTAACCGATACTATCTTAGTTTAGCTAGGAAGAGCCAGGAAAAGTATGCTGATAAAGTCCCTCTGTTATTATTGGAAGGAAAGCATTTATGCCTTATAACAAATTTTGATATATATGTAAAGACTATTAACCATAACCCTTCTAACATTCCTGACACTTATAAATTCTGCCATATATGCTTATTAGACATTCCCCCAGGCAAGATTAAGGCTCATGACGAGTCATGTACTGTGCCTCAGGTATTGTCATTCCATAATCCCGATGAGAAAATAACATTTAAAAATTATGGGAGAACATATAGTCCGACTCATACCGCGTACTACGACTTCGAATGTCTTCTAGACCGTCAAAATCCCCGAGGCATGATTGAAAGTAGACATAAAGCCATTGCATATACATACATGATATTAGACAGAGAATTAAATGTCGTAGAAACGTATTCCTATGCAGGACCAGATGCAGTTAATCATTTTATTACCACGCTAAAAGGCTCTTGGAACACTATTTATGCTCGGCTTCCCGACTTCCCTAAAGACTTGTCTACAGAGCAGGAAAGGATGTTTCAGAGACAAAATACTTGTCAGTTATGTCATCAAAATTTCATGAATAGGAGAGATAAACATAGGCATCATGACCATAATATACAATATAATAATTACCTAGGTGCATATTGTGCTCGTTGCAATTTACTGTGTAGGAATGCTCGTAGGCACTTGACCACATTTTCCCATAATGCAGCCTACGATCTCGGAATTATACTTAAAGAACTGCCTAAAGATCCTCACTGCAATATTAAAATCCTTTCAATGGAAGGCTTAAAATTTACGCAAGTCATTATAGATAATCTTAAATTCCTAGATAGCCTAGCTCTCCTTAACGGGTCATTAGGAACCTTAGCTACCGAGCACGTTAACAGTAAGAAACCCACCAAATATACTGAACACATATTAAGCGGCGTATCTGATGAGGCTAAAGCACTATTAATAAAAGGTAAACAAAGTCTATGTTATGACTACATTTCTTCGATGGATGTATTAGACGAACCTCAGCTCCCTTCTCGCGATCAGTTTTACAATGCTTTACGTGACGCTCCACTGTCTGAAGAAGATTATAACCAAGCTCTTGAAGTATTTAATTTAGGCAACTGCACTAACATCAAGGATTACCTCTTGTTATATTTAAAAATTGATGTAGGTATGTTGGTTGATATATTTACACTCTGGCGCACATCATTAAAAGAAATTTATCAACTAGACATTGTTTTCTACGAATCACTGCCTAGTTACGCCTGGGATGCGTTCTTATTTAAATCTAAAGTTGTGCTAGACTATGTTTATGATAAGAATATATACGATTTGTTGAGAAGAAATCTTAGAGGGGGTTCACATCTTCAATAAGACAATTCACACAGGCTATAAATGAGCACACTAAATCTAGCCCCAGCTCTGATGAAGATATTCACATTTTGTATTTAGATTTTAACAGCTTATATGCAGCGTGCATGACTGAATCACTTCCGCAGGGAGGAATTAGGCGGTTAACTGACCTTGAGCGGGATACATTGATAGGGCAAGGGTTAGAACATATCCCCTGTAATCAGGACAAAGGCTACTGGATTTTGTGCGATACAAAACATGTGTCTCCCGAGGTAGCTAGGTATACTGATGATCTGCCCCTTCTACAGTCTCATACTAATATAACTGAGGAGTTTTTGTCAGAGTACAATAAGACTACCCTAAATGATGAAAAACGTAAGCTCCCACCTAAAAATACTAAATTAATTGCTTCCCATTTGCCCCAGAAAGACTATTTCATAAACCTTGATTTCCTTCAATTACTATTAAAATTAGGATTAGAAGTTGAAAGAGTAAAAACAATCTATGAATTTAAACAGTCTCCCTATATAAAAGATTTAATTTCAACAAACATACGAGAACGAGCTAACACAACCTGTGAAGTTAAAGGAAAAGCATTTAAACTCATAAGTAATAGTCTGTACGGAAAATCGATGACAAGTATTTCTAGATACTCGAATGTCCACCATCTAGTAACGTCAAGACAGTCATTTTTAGTTCATGCAAGAAAACCATCGTATAAACGAGCTATCTCCCTAGGTAAAGATAGGGTTCTCTGTACTGTTATGAAAGATATACATGAAGTTATCACTCCTTCTTACATGGGTTATCAGATCTTACAGATAGCAAAGAGACGTGTATATGAGTTCTGGTATAACGTAGTTAAAGCCCATTATGGGGACAGAGCTAGGCTAATTTATACGGATACAGACTCGTTCATATTTACTCTAGCCTGTAAAGATGCCTTGCAGGAAATGACAAAAGCTCCTCTAGTAAATTATATGGATTTTAGTAATTTCGACAAAGACCATCCCATGTACTCAGCTACTCGTAAAGATGAACTAGGACTCCTCAAGTCAAAAGTAAAGCAAAAAATTATGACAGAATTAATTGCTCTCAAGCCTAAAACATATTCATTACTCACCCTTGATAATGAACACTTATGTAAATGCAAAGGGATTCCTTATCATCAACAAAAGAAAATAACACATGCATCTTTTCATAACACATTAGAAGCAAATACAACTAAGCACGGCCTTTCAGCTTTTGATGACAAGAGGTACCTAATTAGTTCGACAATGTCTCTAGCTTACGGTCACCCAGACATTCCAGAGCACGAGGTACAGGTAGAGGAAGAGAATGAGGTGCATGTAGAGGACATGTAGATAATCCCCCACTAAGACGTCCATTATTCCCCATATTTAATCTTTGGGATAAGCGGAATAAAACTGTTCAGCAATTGTTCCCTAATAATATTGCTGTTGTTAAAGATTCGCTACCTGGAACAAAAAGTTCCAAGTAACACGGGCTATGGTGAGCCCGTAGTGTCTTACTAACTCTCTAATAATAACTAAGGGATTGTAATGTCTATTGTCACGGTAATCTCTCTAGGAAGAGATTTGGCCTCCTCCGTTATAACCTATTCTCATACCACGTCTACCTATTCAAGACCTGTAGTCCCAAGAACAACAACAACAACTCACAAACGTCTAGACAGTGAACTACCTCCCCCAAAACCACGGCCCGTCACCCTCGTCGCACCTGGTGGCTGGGAGCTCATGCCACCGGACAGAAAACTAGCCCAGTGGTAGTTTGTGTGAGGCAGTCGACAATTATCGAAGACACCAGCGCCACCTACCTTGGTCCAGCTCCCATATAAATAGAAGCCAGCCACCACCACGACGAAAAAGAAGTCCACTGCGGGCTCACCATAGCCCCGTGCTACTTGGAACTTTTTGTTCCAGGTAGCGAATCTTAAACAACAACAACAACAACACCATGATTCAGATTACTCCTGAGTTCTTTACTGCAAAGATCTGTTGGCATATCTCGGTATGGTAGCAGGTTTATGCAGACTGACTCACAGTATTCTAGCACCATAATTTATTTGCACATTAACATAACGTAAATTTGATTGTTCATATTGTTTGTTTTGCACACGTTGTATTAGAGCCAAACCTGGATATTATTTTTTGTTTGTAAATTGTTTAAAGTAATGTTTCATAAGTAAAGTTTCATAAGTTTGTTCTCTCTATACTTTATCCTACAGTTACCTCACGGAGGAGTTAAATAGCAGTCTTAACTTTTTATTTACATTTTTTTTTTTACTTTATGTGACAGGCATTCCATCTGCCCTAGAGACTGTGCTACCATCCATTTTCCCGTCACACTATGTTTAATGTCTATGTTTCAATGTCTATGTTAAAAATGCCATTAAGAGCCATCAAGAACTATTATTGCAGGATTTTCAAATGATTGGTAGAGTTATTTATGTTCTAAAATGATAAAGAAATATCAACAGAACTTTGCTAAAATAATTATCTGGAAGTGAGTATAAAGAGATAAAATCCAACCCACTCATTAGACATAAGATATCTTATTACTCTGAAATTTTAAACCCTTTAGACGATCGAGATCCCGAGGACACATCCCATATATTAGTTGTTTATGATGGCTTATATGTTGAATCTACAAACTCTAAAATAGTAAGTGATATATTCACTAGAGGAAGGTATGAGAATATCTATTATTTTTATAGCCCAAAATATATTTTTTAGTGGAAAATTTTCTAGGTCTATAAATTTAAATGTATCTCATTATATTCTGCTTAAATCAAGAGACCTCTCTCTCTCTTTCTCTCTTTCTTTTTCCATCATTCTATACTCTTGTTCTGGTCCTATCCTCATAACGTTGCTTTTACCTTGGTCAAAATCTAGTAGCCATCAACATTCCTTTAAATTAACACAAGCAATGTTCATTGTAATATCATGTACAAGCTGGTTATTGCAGGCACGGGTTCTGACAGTTCTGAAACTAACACGAAGAAAAAAAAGAGTAATTTTTTTTTCTTTTTTTTTCAAAACAAGAGATTTCAGCCAGAGGGAGCTGTCATTAATTAGATTTCCAAAGAGGTAACTTTTGGTAATCAGAATTAGATATTCTGTGTGCGCGCTCGCGCTCACTTGTTTGTACTCGCCTATTTGTGCCTGTAGGATCGAGCTCTAGCTCCTGGACACCGCTCTTCTAGCCGTTGGTGTCTAATGCAATGACTCCTGGCTTATTTCCCTATCATATCTGCTTTTAAAGTTATAAATGGAGTTGGTCTCTATAACCTGCTCCTTTAGGTCATTCCATTTACTCACTTTCCTCACGCTAAAGGAAAACTTTCAACTTTCTAACATCTCTATGACACATCTGAGTCTCAAGCTTCCATCCGTGCCCTTTTGTTCTATTGTTATTCATTGTAAACATTTCCTCTGTTTCCTCCTTGCCAATCCCTCTAAGTATTTTATACGTCTGTATCATGTCCCCCTTCTCCCTCCTCCTTTCTAACGTGGTCAGGTTTAGTTCCTTCAGTCTGTCTTCGTACCTCATACCTCGCAGCTCTGGGAGAGTCTCGTTGTAAACTTCTGCACCTCTTCGAGCTTCCTTCAGTGTTTTTTAAGATGGGGCTCCAGGATGGGTCGGCGTACTCTACGACTGGCCTCACATAGGCGGTATAAAGTGATCTAAAAGTCTCCTTATTCAAGTTCCTGAAGGATGTTCTGACTTGTGCCAGAGTAGAGTATGTGGCTGATGTTATTATATTTATATGAGCCTCTGGAGTTAGGTTTGGTGTTATGTCCACTCCCAGGTCTTGTTCTCTAGACTTCATAGGGAGGTAGTTTCCCTTTATTGGCCTTTCGATCTTCCTGTGTTCCCAATTCCATCACATTACACTTGCTGGTGCTGAAGTCTTGCTGATGTTTGCGTACATATATAATTATTTCTAAGTGGGTAACTAGTCTTAACCTTATTGTTGCTCTGAGTCTCTTGCAGGGGATGCTTGTGAACCACACTGGTCTGTAGTTAAGTGCCTCTTCTCTATCTCCTGTCTTGCAGACTGGCACAATATTAGCCTTCTTCCTGCAGCTGGGCAATTTCCCCCTTGTAAGGGAGTCATTATAAGTTATGGCTTGTGTCACTTTTACCATCCACGATGATACTCCATGCTGCCAAATAGCTTTAGTCGCAGGCGATGAGTCACAATAACGTGGCTGAAGTATGTTGACCAGACCACACACTAGAAGTTGAAGGGACGACGACGTTTCGGTCCGTCCTGGACCATTCCTCAAGTCGCTTGTCTTGACAAGCGACTTGAGGAATGGTCCAGGACGGACCGAAACGTTGTCGTCCCTTCAACTTCTAGTGTGTGGTCTGGTCAACAGCTTTAGTCGCGTCTGATGATGCTTGTTGTAGCCTGACTGCTTTTGTTGTTACCACAATATTTAATAGTCTCTCGTCATGGGCTGCTTCCTTGTCTAGCTCACGGAGCTGTTGAGGCTTTGAGTGAACACTGCTGGCATACCTGCTGGCTTACCTGGTGGCTTACCTGGTGGCTTACCTGCTGGCTTACCTGCTGGCTTACCTGGTGGCTTACCTGGTGGCTTACCTGCTGGCATACCTGCTGGCATACCTGGTGGTTTACCTGCTGGCATACCTGCTGGCATACCTGGTGGTTTACCTGCTGGCATACCTGGTGGCTTACCTGGTGGCTTACCTGTTGGCTTACCTGCTGGCTTACCTGCTGGCTTACCTGGTTGTTTACCTGCTGGCTTACCTGCTGGCTTACCTGGTGGTTTACCTGCTGGCTTACCTGGTGCCTTACCTGGTGGCTTACCTGCTGGCATACCTGGTGGCTTACCTGGTGGCTTACCTGGTGGCTTACCTGTTGGCTTACCTGCTGGCATACCTGGTGGCGTACCTGCTGGCATACCTGCTGGCATACCTGCTGGCATACCTGGTGCCTTACCTGGTGGCTTACCTGCTGGCATACCTGGTGGCTTACCTGCTGGCTTACCTGCTGGCATACCTGGTGGCGTACCTGCTGGCATACCTGCTGGCATACCTGGTGGCTTACCTGCTGGCTTACCTGCTGGCTTACCTGCTGGCATACCTGATGGCTTACCTGGTGGCTTACCTGCTGGCATACCTGGTGGCTTACCTGGTGGCTTACCTGCTGGCATACCTGGTGGCATACCTGGTGGCTTTCCTGCTGGCTTACCTGCTGGCATTCCTGCTGGCATACCTGCTGGCATACCTGGTGGCTTTCCTGCTGGCATACCTGGTGGCTTTCCTGCTGGCTTACCTGCTGGCATACCTGGTGGCATACCTGCTGGCATACCTGGTGGCATTCCTGCTGGCATACCTGGTGGCATTCCTGCTGGCATACCTGGTGGCATACCTGGTGGCATACCTGCTGGCATACCTGGTGGCATACCTGCTGGCATACCTGGTGGCATTCCTGCTGGCATACCTGGTGGCATACCTGCTGGCATACCTGGTGGCGTACCTGCTGGCATACCTGGTGGCTTACCTGGTGGCTTACCTGTTGGCTTACCTGGTGGCTTACCTGCTGGCTTACCTGCTGGCATACCTGGTGGCTTACCTGGTGGCTTACCTGTTGGCTTACCTGCTGGCTTACCTGCTGGCATTCCTGCTGGCATACCTGGTGGCATACCTGGTGGCGTACCTGCTGGCATACCTGGTGGCATACCTGCTGGCTTACCTGGTGGCTTACCTGCTGGCATACCTGGTGGCATACCTGCTGGCATACCTGGTGGCTTACCTGCTGGCATACCTGGTGGCTTACCTGCTGGCATACCTGGTGGCTTACCTGCTGGCATACCTGGTGGCATACCTGCTGGCATACCTGCTGGCTTACCTGCTGGCATTCCTGCTGGCATACCTGGTGGCATACCTGGTGGCATACCTGCTGGCATACCTGGTGGCGTACCTGCTGGCATACCTGGTGGCTTACCTGCTGGCATACCTGGTGGCTTACCTGCTGGCATACCTGGTGGCATACCTGCTGGCATACCTGGTGGCTTACCTGCTGGCATACCTGCTGGCATACCTGGTGGCATACCTGCTGGCATACCTGGTGGCGTACCTGCTGGCATACCTGGTGGCATACCTGCTGGCATACCTGGTGGCGTACCTGCTGGCATACCTGCTGGCATACCTAGTGGCATACCTGGTGGTATACCTGGTGGCATACCTGCTGGCATACCTGGTGGCTTACCTGGTGGCTTACCTGCTGGCATACCTGCTGGCATACCTGCTGGCTTACCTGCTGGCTTACCTGCTGGCTTACCTGCTGGCTTACCTGCTGGCTTACCTGGTGCTTACCTTGCTGGCATACCTGTTGGCGTACCTGGTGGCATACCTGGTGGCTTACCTGGTGGCTTACCTGTTGGCTTACCTGGTGGCATACCTGCTGGCATACCTGGTGGCTTACCTGCTGGCATACCTGGTGGCTTACCTGCTGGCATACCTGGTGGTTTACCTGCTGGCATACCTGGTGGTTTACCTGCTGGCTTACCTGGTGGCATACCTGGTGGCTTACCTGCTGGCATACCTGGTGGCATACCTGGTGGCATACCTGGTGCCTTACCTGCTGGCATACCTGGTGGCATACCTGGTGCCTTACCTGCTGGCATACCTGGTGGCTTACCTGGTGTTTACCTGCTGGCTTACCTGCTGGCATACCTGGTGCCTTACCTGGTGGCTTACCTGCTGGCATACCTGTTGGCATACCTGGTGGCATACCTGGTGGCTTACCTGGTGGCATACCTGTTGGCTTACCTGGTGGCATACCTGCTGGCATACCTGGTGCTTACCTGCTGGCATACCTGGTGGCTTACCTGCTGGCATACCTGGTGGTTTACCTGCTGGCATACCTGGTGGTTTACCTGCTGGCTTACCTGGTGGCATACCTGGTGGCTTACCTGCTGGCATACCTGGTGGCATACCTGGTGGCATACCTGGTGCCTTACCTGGTGGCATACCTGGTGGCATACCTGGTGCCTTACCTGCTGGCATACCTGCTGGCTTACCTCCTGGCATACCTGGTGGCTTACCTGCTGGCATACCTGGTGGTTACCTGCTGGCATACCTGGTGGTTTACCTGCTGGCATACCTGCTGGCATACCTGGTGGCTTACCTGCTGGCATACCTGGTGGTTTACCTGCTGGCATACCTGGTGGCTTACCTGGTGCCTTACCTGCTGGCATACCTGGTGGCTTACCTGCTGGCATACCTGGTGGCATACCTGGTGGCATACCTGGTGGCTTACCTGCTGGCATACCTGGTGGCATACCTGGTGCCTTACCTGCTGGCATACCTGGTGGCATACCTGGTGGCATACCTGGTGCCTTACCTGCTGGCATACCTGCTGGCATACCTGGTGGCATACCTGGTGCCTTACCTGCTGGCATACCTGCTGGCATACCTGGTGGCATACCTGGTGCCTTACCTGCTGGCATACCTGCTGGCATACCTGGTGACATACCTGGTGGCATACCTGGTGCCTTACCTGCTGGCATACCTGGTGGCTTACCTGCTGGCATACCTGGTGGCTTACCTGGTGGCTTACCTGTTGGCTTACCTGGTGGCTTACCTGGTGGCTTACCTGTTGGCTTACCTGCTGGCATACCTGGTGGCATACCTGCTGGCATACCTGCTGGCATACCTGGTGGCTTACCTGCTGGCTTACCTGCTGGCATACCTGGTGGCTTACCTGGTGGCATACCTGGTGGCTTACCTGCTGGCATACCTGCTGGCATACCTGGTGGCTTACCTGGTGGCTTACCTGCTGGCATACCTGCTGGCATACCTGGTGGCTTACCTGCTGGCATACCTGCTGGCTTACCTGGTGGCATACCTGGTGGCTTACCTGGTGGCTTACCTGCTGGCATACCTGGCGGCGTACCTGCTGGCATACCTGGTGGCATACCTGCTGGCATACCTGGTGGCTTACCTGCTGGCATACCTGGTGACTTACCTGGTGGCTTACCTGCTGGCATACCTGGTGGCTTACCTGGTGGCTTACCTGCTGGCATACCTGGTGGCATACCTGGTGGCTTACCTGCTGGCATACCTGCTGGCATACCTGCTGGCATACCTGGTGGCTTACCTGCTGGCATACCTGGTGGCTTACCTGGTGGCTTACCTGGTGACTTACCTGCTGGCATACCTGGTGGCTTACCTGGTGGCTTACCTGGTGGCTTACCTGCTGGCATACCTGGTGGCTTACCTGCTGGCATACCTGGTGGCTTACCTGCTGGCATACCTGGTGGCATACCTGCTGGCTTACCTGGTGGCTTACCTGCTGGCATACCTGGTGGCTTACCTGGTGGCATACCTGGTGGCTTACCTGGTGGCATACCTGCTGGCATACCTGGTGGCTTACCTGCTGGCATACCTGCTGGCTTACCTGCTGGCATACCTGCTGGCATACCAGGTGGCTTACCTGCTGGCTTACCTGGTGACTTACCTGCTGGCATACCTGGTGGCTTACCTGCTGGCTTACCTGCTGGCATACCTGGTGGCATACCTGCTGGCATACCTGCTGGCTTACCTGCTGGCATACCTGCTGGCATACCTGCTGGCATACCTGGTGTCGTACCTGGTGGCATACCTGCTGGCATACCTGCTGGCATACCTGGTGGCTTACCTGCTGGCATACCTGCTGGCTTACCTGCTGGCATACCTGGTGGCATACCTGCTGGCATACCTGCTGGTTTACCTGCTGGCATACCTGCTGGCATACCTGCTGGCATACCTGGTGGCGTACCTGGTGGCATACCTGGTGGCATACCTGCTGGCTTACCTGCTGGCATACCTGGTGGCATACCTGGTGGCTTACCTGGTGGCATACCTGCTGGCATACCTGGTGGCTTACCTGGTGACTTACCTGCTGGCATACCTGGTGGCTTACCTGCTGGCATACCTGGTGGCTTACCTGCTGGCTTACCTGGTGGCATACCTGCTGGCATACCTGCTGGCATACCTGGTGGCTTACCTGCTGGCATACCTGCTGGCATACCTGCTGGCATACCTGGTGGCTTACCTGGTGACTTACCTGCTGGCATACCTGGTGGCTTACCTGCTGGCATACCTGGTGGCTTACCTGCTGGCATACCTGCTGGCATACCTGGTGGCGTACCTGCTGGCTTACCTGCTGGCATACCTGCTGGCATACCTGGTGGCTTACCTGGTGACTTACCTGCTGGCATACCTGGTGGCTTACCTGCTGGCATACCTGCTGGCATACCTGCTGGCATACCTGCTGGCATACCTGCTGGCTTACCTGCTGGCATACCTGGTGGCATACCTGCTGGCTTACCTGGTGACTTACCTGCTGGCATACCTGGTGGCTTACCTGGTGGCTTACCTGCTGGCTTACCTGCTGGCATACCTGGTGGCATACCTGGTGGTATACCTGGTGGCATACCTGCTGGCTTACCTGCTGGCATACCTGGTGGCGTACCTGGTGGCATACCTGGTGGCATACCTGCTGGCTTACCTGCTGGCATACCTGGTGGCATACCTGGTGGCTTACCTGGTGGCATACCTGCTGGCATACCTGGTGGCTTACCTGGTGACTTACCTGCTGGCATACCTGGTGGCTTACCTGCTGGCATACCTGGTGGCTTACCTGCTGGCTTACCTGGTGGCATACCTGCTGTCATACCTGCTGGCATACCTGGTGGCTTACCTGCTGGCATACCTGCTGGCATACCTGCTGGCATACCTGGTGGCTTACCTGGTGACTTACCTGCTGGCATACCTGGTGGCTTACCTGCTGGCATACCTGGTGGCTTACCTGCTGGCATACCTGCTGGCATACCTGGTGGCGTACCTGCTGGCTTACCTGCTGGCATACCTGCTGGCATACCTGGTGGCTTACCTGGTGACTTACCTGCTGGCATACCTGGTGGCTTACCTGCTGGCATACCTGGTGGCATACCTGCTGGCATACCTGGTGGCATACCTGGTGGCTTACCTGCTGGCATACCTGGTGGCATACCTGCTGGCTTACCTGGTGACTTACCTGCTGGCATACCTGGTGGCTTACCTGGTGGCTTACCTGCTGGCTTACCTGCTGGCATACCTGGTGGCATACCTGGTGGTATACCTGGTGGCATACCTGCTGGCTTACCTGCTGGCATACCTGGTGGCATACCTGGTGGTATACCTGGTGGCATACCTGCTGGCTTACCTGCTGGCATACCTGGTGGCATACCTGGTGGTTTACCTGGTGGCTTACCTGCTGGCATACCTGCTGGCATACCTGGTGGCATACCTCTGAATTTTCTCTGTGTCTTGTGTTTAACTAGGTATGGACTCCTTGGTGGAGCTGCATATTTCAGGATTGGTCTGACATAGGTGGTATGCAAGGTCCTGAACCATTCCTTCCATAAGTTTCTAAAGGCAGTTCTTATGTTGGCCAGTCTAGCATATGCTGCTGATGATATCCTTTTGATGTGGGCCTCTGGGGACAGGTTTGGTGTGATATCAACCCCCAGATCTTTCTCTCTATTTGACTCTTGCAGGATTTCACCTCCCAAATGATACCTTGTGTTCAGCCTCCTGCTCCCTTCGCCTAATTTCATTACTTGACACTTTCCTGAGTTGAACTTTAGTAGCCATTTTCTAGACCATTCCTCCAGTTTGTCCAGGTCATCCTGTAGTCTCTGTCTATCTTCATCTGTCTAGATTCTTCTCATAATTTTTGCATCATCAGCAAACATTGAGAGGAATGTGTCTATACCCTCTGGAAGATCGTTTACATATATTAGAAACAGGATGGGTCCAAGTACTGAGCCCTGTGGGACTCCGCTGGTGACATCTCGCCACTCTGATGCCTCCCCCCTCACAGTTACTCGCTGTTTCCTGTTGCTTAGATACTCCCTTATCCACTGGAGCACCTTCCGTTTTACTCCTGATGTTTCTCCAACTTTTGTAACAGCCTTTCCTAGGGTACTGTGTCAAAGGCTTTCTGGCAGTCCAAGAAAAATGCAATCTGCCCACCCATCTCTTTCTTGCCTAATTTTTATCACCTAGTCATAGAATTCTATTAAACCTGTGAGGCACGATTTACCATCCCTGAACCCATGTTGGTGGTGCGTTACAAAGCTGTTTCCCTCCAGATGCTCTACGAGCCTTTTCCTCACGATCTTCTCCATCACGTTGCATGGTATACAAGTTAGGGAAACTGGCCTGTAGTTCAGTGCCTCTTTCTTGTCGCCCTTCTTGTGTATTGGGACTACATTAGCTGTCTTCCAGCTTTCTGGTAGATCTCCTGTTTCCAGTGACCTGTTATACACCATAGAGAGTGGCACACTTAGGCTTCTGCACTTTCTGTGTGTGTGTGTGTGTGTGTGGTGTGTGTGTGTGTGTGTGTGTGTGTGGTGTGTGTGTGTGTGTGTGTGTGTGTGTGTGTGTGTGTGGTGTGTGCGCGTGCGTGTATGTGTGTGTGTGTGTGTGTTCGGATATCACTCACATGTGCTGGCTGGGTCAAATATTAGCCCCTATCGCCGTCATTCCAACCAACCCAAAAATATTAAACAAGGCTCGTTCCGGAGCTAACGGGACTGAGCTATAAGAAAGACTGAGGGAACTGGACCTTACTACACTGGAGGAAAGAAGGAATAGGTCAGACATGATAACGACGTACAAGATACTAAGGGATAAGATACTACAGTGTCACTGCATTGAACAATATTGCTAGTCGAAAGGCGGGGTTTAAGAGCAGAAGCCTGACCCTGCAAGCCCAAATAGGTGAGTATAACTAGGCGAGAACGCGCGCGCTCACATAGAACTCATAACTACAGCGTTTCCGCCATCACCAGAATCATTGGACCGGAGTCGCCTCGTTACCTAATGGTCCACTCGACCTTACGGTCCCTCCGGCTCCGGCTGTTTACCTTATCAGCTGATACTGGAGACGTATCAGCTGATACTGGAGGGCTATCAGCTGACTGGCCCACCTGCGTCCTCGGCCACACGGCGCCACCCTTTTCTCACCACCTCGCCAGCCGTTACTGACTCACTCCTTGATTCACTTTTTGACTCACTCCTTGACTCATTAGTTGAATCACTATTTGGACTCGCTCACTGACTCATTATTGTGCTTCCAGTCCAGCCCGTCCTCATGAACCAGGCCGTCCTCATGAACCAGCCCGTCCTCATGAACAGGCCGTCCTCATGAACCAGCCCGTCCTCATGAACCACCCGTCCTCATGAACCAGCCCGTCCTCATGAACCAGGCCGTCCTCATGAACCAGGCCGTCCTCATGAACCAGCCCGTCCTCATGAACCAGCCCGTCCTCATGAACCAGCCCGTCCTCATGAACCAGCCCGTCCTCATGAACCAGCCGTCCTCATGAACCAGCCCGTCCTCATGAACAAAGCCAAATGCTCTTTAACCTAACCGCCAAACCCGCTGTTTATGAAGGGAAAAAACGGTTTACTCACGACTCACAACTGATGAGGTCCGAACACTTCCGGAACAAGTGCTTCGCTCACGTCGCCTGTTCGAACCACAATTCCATAAATGCTTCAT
>WNGS01166453.1:0-11240 GCA_020271785.1 Procambarus virginalis
AGATAATGTTTGTCCTGCACAAGGTAAGAAGTGCTATGAGTGTAGAAAACTAAATTATTTTGGTGCTATGTGTCGTTCCGCACTAAAGAAACCACAATCAATAAATAAAAGCAATGTACGAGGATCAAGTCATAGGAGTCGAGGTGGCAAACACAATATTGCACCTCAAATCAAGAATGTTAATAATATACAAGACAACATTTCATTACAACCAGTCTCAGATGACAGTGAATGTGATTATATTTATGGAGTACAATCAATCACAAAATGGAATGATCTTCCAAACAACCCAGAGACTATAGTATACATTGCTGGCATTTGTCTCAAAATTCTTATTGACACTGGATCAAACATTGACACTATTGCTGAGTGCCACTATGAAAAATTTAAAAAACAGTTCCCAAAGCTTGAAAACTATAATGGCAAAGCCACTGCCTATGCTTCAAAGGTAGCCTTACCAGTGATTGGAACTTTCACTGCAGAGATTAAGTCAAAGAATGCAATGCTCATTACTACATTCCATGTTGTTAGGAATGCAAAGGAGTCTCTACTCAGTTACAAGACTTCAACCAAATTAGGGCTACTTCAGCTTTCTAATGCTGTAGCAGTGGAATCTGCAAACAATGTTGATGCTATTGTTGCTGAATTTTCTGATCGATTTAAATCCATAGGTTGTTATACTGATAGCAAGGTACATCTGCATATCAACCCAGATGTAATTCCAGTTGCCCAACCACATCGCCGACAACCATTCCATACTCGCAAGAAAGTCGATGCCGAACTGGATAGGCTGATAGAACTAGATATCATTGAACCGGTAACAGGCCCAACACCATGGGTAAGCCCAATTGTCACTCCACCAAAGCCAAAGAATCCAGATGAGATACGCATTTGTGTAGACATGCGTGTTCCCAATAAGGCAATAATGCGTGAACGCCATCCAGCGAGCCATTAAACGCACTAAAGATCGATAACCCAAATGAATTTTTCATGGATATGATACCAACATCAAATCATATATCAGACGTCACCCTATCCCCACTGGATTTTGAGGAAGCCATAAACAGTATGCCTATGCACTCCGCACCAGGCCCGGATTCTTGGAACTCCATATTCATCAAGAACTGTAAAAAACCACTATCGCAGGCCCTTCACATTCTGTGGAGACAAAGCCTAGATACTGGCGTTATTCCTGATATACTAAAAACAGCAGAGATAGCACCACTTCATAAAGGAGGAAATGAGGCAGAGGCAAAAAATTACAGACCGATAGCACTAACATCGCACATCATAAAAATTTTTGAGAGAGTGCTAAGAAGTAAGATCACAAAATACATGGAATCACAGCATCTCCATAACCCCGGACAACATGGTTTCAGAACAGGGCGCTCTTGCCTGTCGCAGTTGCTGGACCACTATGATATGGCATTAGATGCTATGGAAGACAAACAAAACGCTGATGTAATTTACACAGATTTCGCAAAAGCTTTTGATAAATGTGACCATGGTGTTATTGCCCATAAAATGCGCTCAAAAGGAATTACCGGAAAAGTAGGCAGATGGATCTACAATTTCCTGACCAACAGAACCCAATGTGTAATAGTCAACAAAATAAAATCCAACCCGTCAACCGTTAAGAGCTCAGTCCCCCAGGGTACTGTGCTTGCTCCAGTACTTTTTCTCATCCTCTTATCGGACATAGACAAGAGCACAACCTATAGCACTGTATCATCCTTTGCAGATGACACTAGGATCTTCATGAGAGTAGGCAACATAGAGGACACGGCGAACCTCCAGTCAGATGTAGATCAGGTCTTTCTATGGGCTACAGAAAATAATATGGTGTTTAACGAAGACAAGTTCCAGCTCATGCGCTATGGAAAAAATGAAAATATAAAAACGGAAACCACGTACAAAACTCAGGCAAATCATAACATAGAACGAAAAGGCAATGTAAAGGATCTGGGTGTACTCATGTCGGAAGACCTTACCTTTAAAGAACACAATAAAGTAGCCGTCACAACTGCAAGAAAAATGACAGGTTGGATAACAAGAACTTTTCACACTAGAGATGCTATACCGATGATGACACTTTTCAAAACGCTTGTGCTCTCTAGAGTGGAGTACTGCTGCACAATGACAGCCCCTTTCACTGCTGGTGAAATTGCTGACCTGGAGAGCGTGCAGAGGTCCTTTACTGCTAGAATCCACTCGGTAAAACATCTAAACTATTGGGACCGACTTAAGAGCCTAAATCTGTATTCCCTTGAGCGCAAGCGGGAGAGATACATAATAATTTACACGTGGAAAATATTAGAGGGGCTGGTCCCAAACCTGCACACAGAAATAACATCACATGAGACCAGAAGACATGGCAGGATGTGCAGAATACCCCCGTTGAAAAGCAGAGGTGCAACTGGTACTCTGAGAGAGAACTCTATCAACATCAGAGGCCCGAGACTGTTCAACACGCTTCCACTACACATAAGGGACATAACTGGCAAACCCCTCACAGTGTTCAAGAGAGAACTGGATAAGCACCTCCAAAGGATACCTGATCAACCAGGCTGTGACTCATACGTCAGGCTGCGAGCAGCCGCGTCCAACAGCCTGGTTGATCAGTCCAGCAACCAGGAGGCCTGGTCGATGACCGGGCCGCGGGGACGATAAGCCCCGGAAGCACCTCAAGGTATCCTCAAGGTAAGGTAAGGTATACACTCACTGTAGATGATATGATCTACCGCTTGAATGGTGCAACTGTATTTAGCAAGTTAGATTTAAACAAGGGCTATCATCAGCTTGAACTTGATGATGAGAGTCGATTCATCACAACGTTTACGACACATCGAGGTCTGTATAGGTACAAGCGCCTGAGTTTTGGTATTAACAGTGCTGCTGAGGTATTCCAGCACATCATCAGCCAGGTATTGCAAGATATACCTAATCCTGACAACGTGTCTGATGATATCATTGTTTATGGCCGTACCCAAGCTGAACACGACAAAGCTCTTCGTGCAACATTGCAACGCTTACGAGAAAAGAATTTGACGCTAAACCGAGCAAAGTGTGAGTTCAATCAACATAAAATTGAATTCTTTGGACATGTACTTAGTGACAAAGGTCTAACTCCAGATCCTAAGAAAGTTGCAGATATCAAGAATGCTGCACCTCCTTCAACATCCACTGAAGTACATAGTTTTCTGGGAATGGCAAACTACTGTTCTCGCTTCATTCCAGATTTTGCTACCATTACGAAGCCTCTACGTGAGCTCCTGAAGAAAAATGCATCGTGGTACTGGAGCGATGTCGAGCAAAATGCATTTGATGCTGTGAAAGATGCACTAGTAGAAAATGCGACTGCTGCATACTTTGATCCATCAATGGACACTGAGTTAACGGTGGATGCTAGTCCTGTTGGTTTAGGTGCTGTGTTAGCCCAACACAAACCTGGTCAACCAGATTCCAGAGTAGTAATTGCCTATGCCAGCCGTTCTCTCACAGATGTTGAGCAACGATACAGTCAGACAGAGAAGGAAGCTCTTGCTCTTGTATGGGGCTGTGAACACTTCAATGTGTATCTGCTTGGTGCACCCTTTACCACGATAGTCACTGACCACAAACCGTTGGAGACCATCTTCAATAATCCAAAGTCCAAACCACCAGCTCGCATTGAGAGATGGGCTCTTCGTCTGCAACCATACAACTTTACGGTGAAATACAAGCCAGGTGCAGGCAATCCCGCTGATTACATCAGTCGACATCCTGCCAACAGTTTCACCATCACCAAGCATCAGCAAGTTGCCGAGGAATATGTACACTCTGTAACCTGTGATGCAGTCCCTAAGGCTCTCACTCTTGATGAAATACGTACTGCAACCCTAGAGGACCCAACTCTGCAAGCAACAGTGGATGCATTGACCAAGAAAAAGTTTCCACGCATCCCACCCTCAGGAGTTGACCAAGATGCATTCAAAGCACTTGAACGCATCCAGACAGAATTAAGTGTTACGCAACAACGCGACACCGTGCTGCGAGGTACTCGTATCGTTATTCCAGCTGTTCTCCAGCAACGTGCTCTGAAGCTTGCACATCAAGGACACCAAGGTCTTGTAAGGACCAAACAGCTGCTACGAGAAAAGGTGTGGTTTCCTGGCATTGATCGTCAAGCTAAGGACATGCATGATGCCTGTGTCCCTTGCCAAGCTGCAGTGGATACTTCAAGACCAACACCTCTACAACCTTCACCACTACCTGCTGCACCATGGATGGAAGTATCGATGGATTTCTGTGGACCGCTACCAACTGGAGAGTACTTGATGGTAGTCATTGATGATCACTCACGTTATCCAGAAGTAGAAATCATCACTTCCACATCTGCAAAGGCTGTCATCCCGAAACTCGACAAGATCTTTTCAAACTTTGGCATTCCTGAAGTTGTCAAGACGGACAATGGACCGCCATTTAATGGACAAGACTTTGTCAACTTTGCTGAGCATATTGGATTCAAACACCGCCGTGTGATGCCACTACATCCACAAGCAAATGGAGAAGTCGAGAGATTCATGCAACCTCTCATGAAAGCTGTACGCTGTGCTCATGCCGAAGGACGATCCTGGAAACAAGCTATGTATGCTTTTCTCAGGAACTACCGTGCAACACCGCATGGAACACTGGGCAAGTCGCCTGGCGAACTTTTATTTGGACGTCCTATGAGAATCGCACTACCTGTCATGCCAGCCAAGGTAACGGATAAACGTCTCGCTCAGAAGGATGCACTAGCGAAGGGCAAAATGAAAATTGCTCATGATCAACGTGCAAAGGAACAATTCATAAAGGTTGGAGATACTGTTCTCGTTAAAAAGAAAAAAGAGGGAAAGCTAGATATGCCGTATGATACAAAACCATATAAAGTGATTAGTGTAAAAGGAACTATGGTAACAGCGAGTAATAGAGATCATAGTATAACACGTAATATGGCTTATTTCAAAGTGATTCCAAATAGTGTAGAAAATGATGAAGTGCAAAGTCGTGCAAAAGAAAAAGAAAAAATGAGTTATAACTCGATAAACAATTCATCGAGGGATATTCTTGTACTTAAGGACTCTCGTCCAAAACGTCATGTTAAACGCCCTACACGATATGATGATTAATTGTGTTCCTATGTAATGCAAAGTATTTACTTGTTATGCTGAACTAAATTTAATATTGTTTGAATAATGCAGATCTCTCATTCAATATTTTGTAACTTTGTATTACAGTTTCTTTCATGTTTGTTTAACATTGCATATGTATTTTTAACATTGAAATCCTTTGTGGTAAAGATTGTTTAAATTCTTTGTGTTTAATTAATGTTAAATGTATGCAATATCTCTTGATATGTTAATAACTTACTTTGTGTCAATAACTTTGCTTTGTGCTACAAGCATGGTAGACATCCTGTATTCATTCTTTTTAAAGAAAAGGAGGGATGTCATGTTCACAGAAAATGGTACCATCCGTTTTCTATGTGCGGCGGCTGGACGCCACTAGAGAAGAGGTAAACAAGAGCGCACAGGACGCCTGCCAAGCTTGGGAGCCATAGTCATGTAATCGTTTATAAGTATTAAAGTCAGTAACCAGGAATGACTTTACATCAACCTTACTACCAAGACTATCTCAGCTATATACAGACACCACACACCTCAGGAAGGGCAGCAACAGAGAGGGAATCGGGGGCGGAAGAAACCTCCATATCAGAGACGGGGGGGTTCGACTACTGAAATGGGAGGGGAAGGAGTGACAGAGTCAGAAGGAGGGGGCGAGGAAGAAAGCGAAACCTTTTTACCCGCTGGAGAGGAAGAAGGAGAGGAGCCAGGCTTACGTTTCTGACTCAAAGAGACAGGCGTTCCAGTAACAACGTACCGGGCGACAGACTCAATGGTCTCAGCAGGAGAAGAGGAACGAGAGCGAACAACACGAAGATTGCTGGGAGGATGATGGATATCAGCCTGGACAGACAGGTGGCGTGGAGGGTCAAGAGACTGGGGGGAGGGTCGGGAAGAAAGAGTGGGGGGAGATGGGCAAGAAGACAAAGGAGATGGTGATGGCGGACTGGTGTAGGAAGGGGGGAAATCCCAGATGGAGAACCAGGAGGGAGACCATCTGGGACAGGAGGCAAAGGAATAGGGGAGGTGGTGGTGGGTGTGGTCGGGTTTAAGGCCTGGAAACGGTTGTGAGACTGAGGAAGACGGGAAGGACGAGGAGAGGTAGAACGCAACACGCGAGCGTAGGAGACGCCCGCGAAAGGGGTGAGACGACGAACTTGGCGTCTCGCTTCAGGAAAAGACAGACGATCACGGTGCTTCAAGTTGAGGACGGCTTCCTCGAGTTTGTAGTGCATACACGAGCGTGAGAAGGTAGGGTGGGCTTCACCGCAATTGAGGCAGCGAGCCTGGGGAGAAGTGCACTCGGACTTAGAATGACTATCGTCCCCACACAAGGGGCACAGATACACAGTACTGGTGCATTTGAGGACACCGTGCCCGAACTTCCAACACTTATTGCATAGTCTAGGAGAGGGAATGTACTCCTGAACGGAGCATCTGGCACCAGCAAGAATAATAGAGGGCGGAAGGGCCCTACTATCAAAGGTGATTTTTACAACTCGAAGGGGCTGACGGCGACGACCACGAGGGGGTCGAGTAAACGTGTCCACCTGGAGGACAGAATGGCCTTGGGCTTCGAGGATATGTTTAATATCCTCATGGCAATCTTTGAGGTCCCGAACACCAGTTGCAACATGGTGTGGGAGGAGAACAGTGCCAACACTGGCATTTAACCGAGCGTTCTTGGAGACCCGAACAGGGGTCTCTCCAATGCAGGACAAAGCGGCTAAGCGAGTAGCTGCATCCTGAGAAGGAGCAGCGACGACACGCGTACCGTAACTGGTGGAGTTAAAAGTAACAGAGGCATCTACTGAATCAACAAGGTGTTTATGGAGGGAGAAATCGTCAGGAGGAGTAGAATCCAGATGGTGGAGATCAAAGTATTTAGCCCACGTAGCGGGACCAAACAAGGCGTTGTAAGTAGTATTACGGGAAGGGATCGTGCGAGTGCGGCCGTGGCGGGAACGGCGTTGAGAACCCCCGGAGGTCATGGGGGTAAAAGGCGCAGTAGTCACAATGAGAGACGAAGCCGTGCCAGGGGACGAGGTGGTCACCACTGGGGGCTGGGGACTCGACCCTACCGCAGAGGAGGGAGGGGAGCTGAGGGGAGTAGTCAGGTCGTCGGGGCCCAATGCAGCAGGGGCTACAGGGCCTGGTCTTCCAACACAGTCCGACTCGGGGGCTTGGTCGCCCACCCCACGAGCCTGAGAAAGTACAAGGGAAACATTATCAGCCATGAAAACGAGGAAAAACTTTCATTCACGAATGTGCCCCCACACCCACCATGGAGCCACAATTAGAGGCAGGACACCCAACAAGAAGCTATCGCCGATCTTGCCGGGGCCCCCAGGGGTGCGTCGTGAGTATACGCCCCACAAACGCCACCTTAAGAACCGTGAGTCCGTCGAGAGCGGGTTCAGTGACGAAAGGAGGATTGACAATAAAAGGGTCCCCTCGCTCGAGACGTTGGGTACTACAGTTCTACGGGTGCAAGAGTATGCCTCCTCAAACACCCGGGCGTCAAAACAAAAGAAGGTCGAAAGAATAATCAAAACAGGCAAAAGGTCGGCAGGAAATGACAATTTGATAGGAGAAGAGGGGGGGGGAGAAAAATGAAACACGAGGAAAAGGAAAAGGGGTCTGGCAAAATTGGTAAAGGCAGCAGCAGGAGCATAAGGCTGCAAAAGGACAGAGGACTGACCCATGGAGCATCACACTCCAGCAGCTGCCCACCAAGCCCCCTCACGGCGACAACGAGCCAGACAGTGAAGGGGAGGAGATCAGTGATCTATCTCTAGGCTGACATTTTCAGGAAGCCACTATAAGCATTACTGTTTTATATTTTTATTGGGGCCTTTATGATCTCCATTACTTGGATACATCTTATTTCTAACTGCTGACCCTACACCATAATAATACTAGATTCCCCATAGCAGCCAACTTTTATAACAAGTGGTTGGCCTGACCGGGATGAACTGTAATTGTAAAAAATTAGATTTTTGAGTGCCAAAACTAAAAATTCTTGTTTTCCGCAGAACGGTTGTGTGTTAGCCTGGGGCTCAGCTCATCTAGCAAAGGATATATCTGGCACTGACTGGACACCCAGCTGGATCCCTTCACAATTGAGGTAAGTGTGGCCTTGTGTTAGGGGCCGTGCAAATTTTTTGGTTTTTCCAATTTTTATTTTTAATTTTTTCTTTTGCTAGGAGCTAAATTTATTAGTGATGGCGTCTAAAATGCAGGAACTGGCAAAGGATCCTTCAGTGGTAGAGATTAAGAAGCTCACCAAATCAAATTTAGTATTGTTAGGCAAGGAATTTGGTCTCGAGTTAAACACACTGATAAAAAGTGGACCTTGGTGAATGAAATTTTACGGCAATGTATAGACCAAGAACTATTGCCAAGTGATACAATTTTATGCGAGCCCAGTTCAGGGGAAAGTGTAGCTAGTAGAAATATAGAGTTAGAATTAACACTAGCCAAGTTAAGACTGGCAGAGCAAGAGGGCTGAGTAGTAGAACAAAATGCTAAAGTTGAAGAGCAAAGGCTCAAAAATGAGGCGGCAAGAATGGTACCACCACCTACTGGGGACTCAAACCCCAGGCATTCTGATAAAAAGCATAACTTACCTGAATTTTCAGAGTCAGACCCTGAAAGATTTTTCAACCATTTTCAGAGACTAGCCATGTCCATGAACTGGCCAAAGGAAGAGTGGGTGAAAATCTTACAGGGGGGCTTAGGGGTAAAGCACAAGATATTTTTATAAACATGCCTGACGACGAGTGTTTTGAATATGATAAAGTCAGGGAACGAATTTTGAGGGCATATGAAATCATGCCAAGCTTATCGCAACCTTAGGCCTACTCACAACCAACCTCTCACTGAATTTGCTAATGATCAAATTAGATTGTTTGAAAAATGGATTCGCTCGGCTAAAGCCGAAACATACGAGGCACTTAAGAATTTAGTTTTAGTGGAACACTTTATAGATAATATGCCAGAGAATGTAGCACATTACATTAGAGGAAGGATAGAGGTAGATTCTAAAATAGTGGATTTGGCCAAGATGGCAGAAAACTACCAGTTGGCGGGCAAAAGGCCCAATAAAAATAATTATACCACACAGAGTAACAAAACTTATACCCACAGCCAGTCCAGACCAGCTCATTCTAACCCTATAACTAATGCACCTTCTGTTTCAGACATAACTAACCCTGTTAAATTGTCTAGCCCCACGGCACCTAAGAGTGAACCAAAGGGCAATCCTGTTAGTAATGTCTCTTCTCCCCGACGTATCTGTGGTCACTGTAAATGTCCAAACCACATTACTAGCCGTTGTTGGCAACTGTACCCAGAAAAAAGACCCAATGCTCTTGTTGTGACACAGGGCTTGAGGCCTTCTGAAGGGTTAGGGAGTAAGACCTCCAACCCACAGTGGTTGGACCTGCTTACCCCATTCTTATCGAAAGGGAGACTACTTTTGTCTGAGGGTTCTTCCTGGAAGGACGTGGTGATCTTCCGAGACACCGGTGCCATCCAGACTTTAATTTTAGAGAGTGCATTGCAAGGTGCCAACACTCTCGACACTGGAGAGGTGGTACTGGTCGAGGGTGTCACTAGTGATACTCGAGCAGTACCCCTCCGTAAGGTTACCCTGGAATCTGATTTCCACAAGGGTGTTTGTACAGTCGGAGTCACTTCGTACCTACCTTTCCCTAATGTTGATGTAATATTGGGTAATGATTTAGCAGGGGATAAGGTAGGGGACTCCAGACTGCCTATTATGTTGCCTACCCCTAAGGTTTCCCTGGATCTACCCGCCGCAGAGGATAATGTTGTGTACCCTGCGTGCGCGGTGACCAGGTCTATGGGACTTAAATGTAAGGGCAGCCCTGTGCTTGCCAAGGTGGTAAATCCCGAGGACACGAGGAACTTTCCGAGTGGTGAAAGCCAAGTGGACCTTGCGGACACATTCATGGCCCGACTCGATGACGTGGCCGAGGACATTGTGGAGAGCCTGCCACCGCCGCCTACCGAGAGTAGTGAGGAGGTGGAGGAGAACACTGTTGAGCCTCGGCCAATGGCATCTGACCAAGGCCTGGACGCCTCCTTGAGTGAGTTACAGAAAGCTGACCCCAGTCTTGCAGAATGCCACGAAGTAGCCATCTCTAAGGAGGAAATTGTAGATGCAGCAACTGGGTACTACTACAATGATCGGATTTTGATGAGAAAATGGAGACCACAGAGTGCTCCCTTGTCAAATGAGTGGGAGGTAGTCCACCAGGTTATGTTGCCGACCTGCTATAGAGAGAGAGTTTTGTCAGCTGCTCATGATGATCCTATGGGGGGACATCAAGGTATTAATATTACTTATCACAAAATCTTAAAATTTTTTCTGGCCCAAGCTGAAAAGCGATGTGGCAAAATTTTGTAATGCATGTATTGCTTGTCAACTTGTTGGGAAACCAAACCAGACACCACCTAAAGCTCCTCTAAGGCCTATTGTCGTGCCGGAGGAACCATTTTCTCATGTGGTAATGGACTGTGTTGGTCCATTACCTAGAACTAAGTCTGGTAATATTTACCTAATCACGATGATGTGTATCACGACCCGTTACCCAGAGGCTTTTGCTGTAAGGAACATCCGAGCAAAGACTGTTGTTGCTCGTATGTTGCAATTTTTTCCACTTTTGGACTGCCTCGGGTCGTGCAAACTGACAATGGTACTAACTTTAAGTCTGATATTTTTTAACAATTCTGTAAGGACCATGGAATAACTCATAAGGTTTCCAGCCCATACCATCCACAGAGTCAGGGGGTAATTGAGCGGTTCCCTCTAACTCAGAAGCAGATGTTGAAGACATCGTGCGAGAGTTCCCACACCTTCTGGGATGAGAACTTGCCGTATGTTTTGTTTGCTGCTAGGGAGGGGGTACAAAGTTCACTGGGTGTTCTCCTTTGAGTTAGTCTTTGGCCATAAAGTTCGTGGACCTTGCAATGTTACAGGAGAATCTGTAGGGAACGTAATGTTAACCGAAGGTTCGGCGTTCTTTGCGAACACCACCAGATTCAAGGACTGCAAGGCTGCTGCACTAA
>WNGS01166453.1:12240-25820 GCA_020271785.1 Procambarus virginalis
TACAATAATACAATAACACTTTTACTACATTCACCCCCTCTAGCTTTAAGTAACATAGTCCCGAAGATGAGTAGGAGTACTTCGCGTCCTTCCAGATCGTCGAAGGGACTCCTGCAAAGTTGATGCCTCTAGTGTTCCAGTCGGTTTCTGCATACCACCTTCTCGAGGGAGTGTTACATCAGAGAAAGGTTTCCAATTAGGTGTTTCAAAGTTAGGTGGTTCGGAACGAAGTAGTCCAGGATGAGGTAGTTCAGGATGAGGTAGTTCAGGATGAGGCCGTTCAGGATGAGGCGGGTTGGGGTTTACCCCATCTTTCACAATCGCTGGGTGTTGCTGTTGAATGTTGAGATTGGGGTCCAAACTCTCGCAGCCCTCTGTGGCCATGGGTGCGAGGTGTCTTAATGATACAGTAGTAATCCTGCCATCCGGAACTTGACATGGGCATATTCCGGATTCACATCTACGACCTCAACCTCATCAACTAGAGGATCATTTTTGCTTTGACGCACCTGACGTTTTAGGAGGACAGGGCCTCTGCAAGCAAGCCACGTAGGTAGTGTTCGCCCTGAAGTAGACCTTCTTGTATGCTGGAAGAATCGTTCATGTGGTGTACAATTTGTAGAGGTACACAACAGTGATCGAATAGAGTGGAGTGCATCAGGAAGAACTACTTCCCACTGGGATACATCTAAGCCTCTCGTCCTAAGAGCTAGCAGCACTGTCTTCCAAATAATCCCATTGTACTTCTCAGCCTGGCCATTTCCTCTAGGGTTGTAAGGAGTCGTACGGCTAGTTGCTACCCCCTTTTTTAGTAGAAAATCTTTCAACTCCTCCGACATAAAGAAGTTCCCCTATCAGAGTGTATATATGCAGGCATACCAAAGATTGCAAACAACTGCACACAGGCACTGAATTACTGTACCAGTAGTCATATCTGAACAAGGGAATGCAAAAGGGAATCTAGAGAATTCATCTACAACAGTAAGGATATATTATTCCTTGAATGTGATGGAAGTGGTCCTTTAAAATCTATGTTGAGTCTTTCAAATGGCTGAGTAGCTTTAATCAAATGCCCAGAGTCAAACTTGCAAAACCGAGGTTTAAGTTCAGAGCATGCAGAGCAAGAATTAGTCATCTTCTTCACTTCCTCCACAGAATAAGGCAGATTTCGACATCGGACAAAATGAGCCATACGAGACACTCCAGGGTGACACAGATTGTCATGCAATTCCTTTAATTCATCCATACTGGTGGCACCACATACACGTGAGAATGCATCAGCTGGTATGTTCTTTTTACCTGGGATATACAATGTCATAGTGGTAACAGGAGAGTTCGACTCGCCATCTAGCAATTTTATCATTTTTAATCTTACCAGCTGAGTTAGAGTTAAACATAAAAGCGACACTGCGCTGGTCAGTCACAAGCCGAAAATGGCGACCAATAAGATAGTGTCGCCACTTCCTTAGGGCTTCCACAATGGCATACGCTTCCTTCTCCACTGATGAGTGCCTTTGTTCACTATTTGAAAGTGTTCGGGAGAAGAAAGCTACTGGTTGTTCATTCTGGGTTAGGGTAGCGGCAATAGCATGATCTGAAGCATCGGTTTCCACAGTGAAAGGAGTTGTTGGGTCGATTGCTCGAACCACTGCCTCAGCAATGTCTTGTTTCAATCCTTCAAAAGCTTTCGCAGCAGCAGCAGATAAGGGAAAATCATTGGCATGAGAGAGAGGACGGATCTTCTCAGAAAAACTCAGCACCCAACGAGAGTAATGTGCAAGCATTCCCATTGTTCTGCGTAAAGAACCTGTGTTACTTGGTAGTGGAAGTTTTAACAGTGGCTCGAGGCGTTCCGGGTCAGGTCTAATTTCTCCTTCTTGTATAAGATATCCCAACAGCTTTATAGACCTGAGTCGAAAACTACACTTTTCAAGATTCAGGGTCAGGTTATATCTTCTCGCAACGTCCATAAAATGTTTCAGATTTTTATCATGGTCTTCCTCAGACTCTCCACACACACAGACATCATCAACGTAAGCGAAGGTACCCTCCACTCCTTCTTTCTCAAGGATGCCATCAATACCCCCTTTGAAAACTAGCCACTCCATTAGTGACCCCAAAAGGGATACGATTAAATTCATAAAGCTTCCCACAAGCTTCAAAGGCTGTATAGGGTTTTTTCTTCCTCTGTTAAACCCACTTGATGGTAAGCACTTCTCAAGTCCAGAGTGCTGTATACTTTAAATCTAGCAACATTATTCACAATCTCATCTATGTGTGGTAAGGGGTAGGCATCCAGCCCGTGAATCGATTGATTGTTTGTGAATAATCTACAACCATTCTTTTCTTGTGATGTTCTCCTTTAGTTACTAATACCTGGGCTCTCCATGGAGAATGACTGGGTCTAATTATCTCTTCACGTAGCATCCGAGCGGTCTCAGATTTAATAAACAACTTGTCAGCCTCAGAATAGCGTCTGGATTTTACAGCAATCGGCTTGCAGTCTGGTGCTAAATTACTGAAGAGAGATGGAGCCGGAACTTTGACGGCAGCTAATCCACATATTCTAAGAGGAGGTCTATCTCCTCCAAAAGCCATCTCAAGCACAGAATGATTTTGTAAAAAGTTATGACCTAAAATCACATCAGCACACAAATCGGGTAACACTTTGAGATTCACACCATGGTAAGTTTCTCCTTGTAATTCTAAGTCTACAGAACACTGACCCAGGAATTTTGAAGAGAACGATACAGTAGCCATAGAAACTGCCCCATTGTCAGGATAGACGAGTAACCCACTCTGGTCGGCAATATTCTTATGAATAAAGTTCTCAGAGCTACCAGTGTCAATCAGTGCACTGACTGGAATACCATTGATCTTAGAGCTAAGCACTGATTTATTGAGGCATGCGGGCGAAGTCCCAGCTAAAGTAGCAAGCATAGCAGCGGAATGTTGGGTGTTTGAAGCACTATTAGTCTGTTTCAGAGATCGGCAGACCTTAGCATAATGACCCTTTTTCTTGCAATTCATACACAGAGCCTCTCTAGCCGGACATCGACTGCGAGGATGTCGAGTGTAACCGCAAAAGAAGCACTTAAAACCACTAGTTGTAGCTGCAGAAACTGTGTCAACTTTTTCTTCTGCACTTTCTGTCCTCCTAAGTCCTCCAGGTCTAATGAGAGTGCCATGGCAGCATTTGTAACCCCTGGCTGAGCATAAGAGGCAGAAAGTTTCTGTGCCGTTTCTAGAGTGTGAGCCTGGTCAAAGGCTGACTGTAAGTCTAAAGTTCTATTTTCAAGTAAGCGCTGCCTTATTGTGGCAGAACCTAGCCCATTAATGAAAGCATCTCTCACATAGTTATCACTGGCTTCTACAGCAGTCACTGCTTTGAACTGGCAATCTTTAGCTAATAACTTTAAAGCCTGAAGAAACTGATCAAGTGACTCACCGGGTTCTTGGCGTCCGTGTTGCAAGCACATACCTTGCGAATACTTCATTCTTGGGCTTCACAAACAGTTCTGTTAGGGATTTTTCAGCAGCATCATACGTAGTGCAGTCAGCTATGTAGTCGAACACACGTGGAGCAACGTAGTTTATTAAGAGACACAGCTTGTCCACGGTGGGAGTATTTTCTTCTACTGCAAGAGTGAAGTTTTGGAACGTCTTGAGCCAGTGACGCCATTCTTGAGCGGCGTTGGTGGCGTTCGGGTCAGTAGCAAACCGCTCGGGCCGTAGTAACCGCTCCATGTTCACTGGCTGAATTATTTGTTCAATAAATTGAGGTAAAGGAGAAGCATTGCCAGACATGTGGCTTTATTGAACAAATAATTACAGTACAGTTACATCCTGCAATACACAAGCCATATATTATACAAAACTTATAAAGACTAACAGTGCTTAAGATATATATATAATAAGCAAAGTACACATGACTAACACTAGAACAAATAGAAATTAACTAGGAGTGAACATAAACTAACCTGTACACAGGCACGACACAGCTGGTCTGACAACAACAAAACAATCAAGCGAGCATCCAAACAAACAGTCAAGCGAGCATTCATCCGGGTACAATAATACAATAACACTTTTTACTACAATGCTGAACTAATTTAATATTGTTTGAATCATGCAGATCTCCTCAGTCAATATTTTTGTAACTTTGTATTACAGTTTCTTTCATGTTTGTTAACATGCTATGTATTTTTTAACATTGACATCCTTTGTGGTAAAGATTGTTTAATTCTTTGTGCTTATTAATGTAAATATATGCAATATCTCTTGATATGTTAATAACTTACTTTGTGTCAATAACTTTTCTTTGTGCTACAAGCATGGTAGACATCCTGTATTCATTCTTTTTAAAGAAAAGGAGGGATGTCATGTTCACAGAAAATGGTACCATCCGTTTCTATGTGCGGCGGCTGGACGCCACTAGAGAGGTAAACAAGAGCGCACAGGACGCCTGCCAAGCTTGGGAGCCATAGTCATGTAATCGTTTATAAGTATTAAAGTCAGTAACCAGGAATGACTTTCATCAACCTTACTACCAAGACTATCTCAGCTATTACAGACACCACACACCTCAGAAGGCAGCACAGAGAGTAATCGGGGGCGGAAGAAACCTCCATATCAGAGACGGGGGGTTCGACTACTGAAATGGGAGGGGAAGGAGTGACAGAGTCAGAAGGAGGGGGCGAGGAAGAAAGCGAAACCTTTTTACTCGCTGGAGAGGAAGAAGGAGAGGAGCCAGGCTTCGTTTCTGACTCAAAGAGACAGGCGTTCCAGTAACAACGTACCGGGCGACAGACTCAATGGTCTCAGCAGGAGAGAGGAACAGAAGGCAAACACGAAGATTGCTGGAGGAGATGGATATCAGCCTGGACAGACAGGTGGCGTGGAGGGTCAAGAGACTGGGGGAGGGTCGGGAAGAAAGAGTGGGGGGAGATGGGGAAGAAGACAAAGGAGATGGTGATGGCGACTGGTGTAGGAAGGGGGGGAATCCCAGATGGAGAACCAGGAGTGAGACCATCTGGGACAGGAGGCAAAGGAATAGGGGAGGTGGTGGTGGTGTGGTCGGGTTTAAGGCCTGGAAACGGTTGTGAGACTGAGGAAGATGGGAAGGACGAGGGAGGTAGAACGCAACACCGCGAGCGTTGGATACGCCCGCGAATGGAGTGAGACGATGAACTTGGCGTCTCGCTTCAGGAAAAGACAGACGATCACGGTGCTTCAAGTTGAGGGCGGCTTCCTCGAGTTTGTAGCGCATACACGAGCGTGACAAGGTAGGGTGGGCCTCACCGCAATTGAGGCTGCGAGCCTGAAGAGAAGTGCACTCGGACTTAGAATGACTATCGTCCCCACACAAGGGGCACAGATACACAGTACTGGTGCACTTGAGGACACCGTGCCCCAAATTCCAACACTTATTGCATAGTCTAGGAGAGGGAATGTACTCCTGAACGGAGCATCTGTCACAGCAAGAGAATAGAGGGCGGAAGGGCCCTACTATCAAAGGTGATTTTTACAACTCGAAGGGGCTGATGGCGACGACCACGAGTGGGTCGAGTAAACGTGTCCACCTGGAGGACAGAATGGCCTTGGGCTTCGAGGATATGTTTAATATCCTCATGGCAATCGTTGAGGTCCCGAACACCAGTTGCAACATGGTGTGGAGGAGAACAGTGCCAACACTGGCATTTAACCGAGCGTTCTTGGAGACCTAACAGGGGTCTCGCCACTGCAGGACAAAGCAGCTAAGCGAGGAGCTGCATCCTGAGAAGGAGCAGCGACGACATGCGTACCGTAACTGGTGGAGTTAAAAGTAACAGAGGCATCTACTGAATCAACAAGGTGTTTATGGAGGGAGAAATCGTCAGGAGGAGTAGAATCCAGATGGTGGAGATCAAAGTATTTAGCCCACGTAGCGGGACAAACTAGGCGTTGTAAGTACTATTACGGGAAGGGATCGTGCGAGTGCGGCGAGGCGGGAACTGCGTTGAGAACCCCCGGAGGTCACGGGGGTAAAAGGTGCAGTAGTCACAATGAGAAACGAAGCTGTGCCAGGGGACGAGGTGGTCACCACTGGGGCTGGGGACTCTACCCTACCGCAGAGGAGGGAGGGGAGCTGAGGGGAGTAGTCAGGTCGTCGGGGCCAATGCAGCAGGGGCTACAGGGCCTATTCTTCCAACACAGTCCGACTCAGGGGCTTGGTCGCCTTCCCCACGAGCCTGAGAAAGTACAAGGAAACATTATCAGGCTTGAAAACGAGGGAAAAACTTTCATTCACGAATGTGCCCCCCACCCACCATGGAGCCACAATTAGAGGCAGGACACCCAACAAGAAGCTATCGCCGATCTTACCGGGGCCCCCAGGGATGCGTCGTGAGTATACGCCCACAAACGCCACCTTAAGACCGTGAGTCCGTCGAGAGCGGGTTCAGTGACGAAAGGAAGATTGACAATAAAAGGGTCCCATCGCTCGAGACGTTGGGTACTACAGTTCTACGGGTGCAAGAGTATGCCTCCTCAAATACCCGGCTTCAAAAGAAAAGAAGGTCAAAGAATAATCAAACAGGCAAAGGTCGGCAGGAAATGACAATTTGATAGGAGAAGAGGGGGGGGGGGAGAAAAATGAAACACGAGGAAAAGGAAAAGGGTCTGGCAAAATTGGTAAAGGCAGCAGCAGGAGCATAAGGCTGCAAAAGGACAGATGGCTGACCCATGGAGCATCACACTCCAGCAGCTGCCCACCAAGCCCCCTCACGGCGACAACGAGCCAGACAGTGAAGGGGAGGAGATCAGTGATCTATCTCTAGGCTGACATTTTCAGGAAGCCACTATAAGCATTACTGTTTTATATTTTTATTGGGGGCCTTTATGATCTCCATTACTTGGATACATCTTATTTCTAACTGCTGACCCTACACCATAATAATACTAGATTCCCCATAGCAGCCAACTTTTATAACAAGTGGTTGGCCTGACCGGGATGAACTGTAATTGTAAAAAATTAGATTTTTGAGTGCCAAAACTAAAAATTCTTGTTTTCCGCAGAACGGTTGTGTGTTAGCCTGGGGCTCAGCTCATCTAGCAAAGGATATATCTGGCACTGACTGGACACCCAGCTGGATCCCTTCACAATTGAGGTAAGTGTGGCCTTGTGTTAGGGGCCGTGCAAATTTTTTGGTTTTTCCAATTTTTAGTTTTTAATTTTTTCTTTTGCTAGGAGCTAATTTATTAGTGATGGCGTCTAAAATGCAGGAACTGGCAAAGGATCCTTCAGTGGTAGAGATTAAGAAGCTCACCAAATCAAATTTAGTATTGTTAGGCAAGGAATTGGTCTCGAGTTAAACCACACTGATAAAAAGTGGACCTTGGTGAATGAATTTTTACGGCAATGTATAGACCAAGAACTATTGCCAAGTGATACAATTTTTATGCGAGCCCAGTTCAGGGGAAATTGTAGCTAGTAGAAATATAGAGTTAGAATTAACACCAGCCAAGTTAGACTGGCAGAGCAAGAGGCTAGAGTAGTAGAACAAAATGCTAAGTTGAAGAGCAAAGGCTCAAAAATGAGGCGGCAAGAATGGTACCACCACCTACTGGGGACTCAAACCCCAGGCATTCTGATAAAAGCATAACTTACCTCCATACCTTAGCATAACATAACTTACTGTCTGAAACATGTTCCTTTGAGGAAAGCCAGAAAGAGATCCAACGTAGAAAGAGAACGCAGACGACACTATAAACGCAGGAAAAGAATAACGGAACTGCTAATGCAGACACGAATTTCCCGTCAAAGAAGGAATAATTTAAATAGGGAGATTGAAGAAATCGAGCGGAAATTGAAACACTCATATGAAACTGAAGAAAGGCAGTTAGAACAGAAAGCAATTCAGGAAATAAAGAAAAATCCAAAATACTTCTTCACATATGCGAATCAAAAGCAAAAACTACTGCCAGTATTGGACCTATTCGTACAAGTGAAGGTTCATACACGGAGGATGACAAAGAAATTAGTGAAATCCTAAAAAAGCAGTAAGGACATGTTTAGCACTCCAATAACAACATGAAAGTAGAAGATCCAGACAATTTTTTTATGCGGGATATCCAAACCCCTGTAAATATAACTGATATCAACACGAGCGCACTAAATTTTGAAAGAGAAATTGAAAACATGCCCATGCACTCGGCCCCAGGTCCAGACTCATGGAATTCAATATTTATAAAGAAATGCAAAGTGCCGGTAGCACAGGCACTCAGTATAGTGTGGAGGAAGAGCTTGGACACGGGGGAGATACCAGATGCACTTAAAGTAGCAGACATAGCCCCTCTACACAAGGGAGGGAGCAAAGCATTGGCAAAGAATTATAGACCAGTTGCACTAACATCGCACATAAAAGTATTTGAGAGAGTGATTAGGAGTCAGGTCACCAATTTCATGGAGACCAATGACCTTCACAACCCAGGCCAACATGGATTTCGAGCGGGAAGATCGTGCCTCTCACAGCTACTGAGCACTACGATAAAGTCACTGAGGCATTAGAAGAAAAACAGAATGCTGATGTGATATACACGGACTTCGCAAAGGCTTTCGATAAATGTGACCATGGCGTGATAGCACACAAAATGAAGTCAATGGAATAACCGGTAAAGTAGGACGCTGGATACTCAGTTTTCTGTCAAACAGGACTCAGCGAGTAACGGTCAACCATATAAAATCTAGTCCAAGTGCAGTTAAAAGCTCTGTACCTCAGGGTACAGTCCTTGCGCCGCTGCTTTTCCTTATTCTCGTATCAGATATAGACAAAAATACAAGTCACAGCTTCGTATCATCCTTTGCAGATGACACAAAAATCAGTATGAGAATCCTCGGCTGAAGACATTGAAAAACTTCAAGCTGATATCAATAAAGTTTTCGACTGGGCATCAGAAAATAATATGATGTTTAACAGTGATAAATTCCAGGTACTCAGGTACGGTAAAAATGAGGACCTTAAACATAATACAGGGTACAAAACACAATCAAATGTGCCCATAGTAGGAAAACAGCATGTAAAGGATTTGGGAATAATGATGTCTGACGACCTAACGTTTAGGGAGCATACCAAGCAAATATTGCGACAGCCAGAAAAATGATAGGATGGATTACGAGAACTTTCAAATCAGGGATCCCATCACAATGGTTGTACTCTTCAAGTCACTTGTGCTGTCCCGTCTTGAGTACTGTTCAGTACTCACTTCCCCCTTCAGAGCAGGAGAGATTGCGAAATAGAGGGAATACAGAGAATATATACAGCACGTATAGACGCGATAAAGCACCTAAATTATTGGGATCGTCTCAAAGCTCTCCAAATGTACTCACTAGAAAGAGACGAGAGAGATATCAAATAATATACACCTGGAAGATACTGGAGGGCCAGGTCCCAAATCTACACAGTAAAATAACAACGTACTGGAGTGAACGATATGGAAGAAAATGCAGAATAGAACCAGTGAAGAGCAGAGGTGCCATAGGCACAATCAGAGAACCTGTATAAACATCAGAGGTCCGCGGTTGTTCAACGTCCTCCCAGCGAGCATAAGAAATATTGCCGGAACAACCGTGGACATCTTCAAGAGGAAACTAGATTTTCCTCCAAGGAGTTCCGGACCAGCCGGGCTGTGGTGGGTATGTGGGCCTGCGGGCCGCTCCAAGCACAGCCTAGTGGACAAACTCTCACAAGTCAAGCCTGGCCTCGGGCCGGGCTTGGGGAGTAGAAGACACTCCCAGAACCCCATCAACCAGGTATCACCAGGTTACCTGAATTTTCAGAGTCAGACCCTGAAAGATTTTTTTCAACCATTTTCAGAGACTAGCCATGTCCATGAACTGGCCAAAGGAAGAGTGGGTGAAAATCTGCAGGGCGGCTTAGGGGTAAAGCACAAGATATTTTTTATAAACATGCCTGACGACGAGTGTTTTGAATATGATAAAGTCAGGGAACAATTTTTGAGGGCATATGAATCATGCCAAGCTTATGCAACCTTAGGCCTACTCACAACCAACCTCTCACTGAATTTGCTAATGATCATATTAGATTGTTTGAAAAATGGATTCGCTCGGCTAAAGCCGAAACATACGAGGCACTTAAGAATTTAGTTTAGTGGACACTTTATAGATAATATGCCAGAGAATGTAGCACATTACATTAGAGGAAGGATAGAGGTAGATTCTAAAATAGTGAATTTGGTCAAGATGGCAGAAAACTACCAGTTGGGGGCAAAAGGCCCAATAAAAATAATTATACCACACAGAGTAACAAAACTTATACCCACAGCCAGTCCAGACCAGCTCATTCTAACCCTATAACTAATGCACCTTCTGTTTCAGACATAACTAACCCTGTTAAATTGTCTAGCCCCACAGCACCTAAGAGTGAACCAAAGGGCAATCCTGTTAGTAATGTCTCTTCTCCCCGACGTATCTGTGGTCACTGTAAATGTCCAAACCATATTATAGCCGTTGTTGGCAACTGTACCAGAAAAAAGACCCAATGCTCTTGTTGTGACACAGGGCTTGAGGCCTTCTGAAGGGTTAGGGAGTAAGACCTCCAACCCACAGTGGTTGGACCTGCTTACCCCATTCTTATCGAAAGGGAGACTACTTTTGTCTGAGGGTTCTTCCTGAAGGACGTGGTGATCTTCCGAGACACCGGTGCCATCCAGACTTTAATTTAGAGAGTGCATTGCAAGGTGCCAACACTCTCGACACTGGAGAGGTGGTACTGGTCGAGGGTGTCACTAGTGATACTCGAGCAGTACCCCTCCGTAAGGTTACCCTGGAATCTGATTTCCACAAGGGTGTTTGTACAGTCGGAGTCACTTCGTACCTACCTTTCCCTAATGTTGATGTAATATTGGGTAATGATTTAGCAGGGGATAAGGTAGGGACTCCAGACTGCCTATTATGTTGCCTACCCCTAAGGTTTCCTGGATCTACCCGCCGCAGAGGATAATTTGTGTACCCTGCGTGCGCGGTGACCAGGTCTATGGGACTTAAATGTAAGGGCAGCCCTGTTGGCCAAGGTGGTAAATCCGAGGACACGAGGAACTTTCCGAGTGGTGAAAGCCAAGTGGACCTTGCGGACACATTCATGGCCCGACTCGATGACGTGGCCGAGGACATTGTGGAGAGCCTCCCACCGCCGCCTACCGAGAGTAGTGAGGAGGTGGAGGAGAACACTGTTGAGCCTCGGCCAATGGCATCTGACCAAGGCCTGGACGCCTCCTTGAGTGAGTTACAGAAAGCTGACCCCAGTCTTGCAGAATGCCACGAAGTAGCCATCTCTAAGGAGGAAATTGTAGACGCAGCAACTGGGTACTACTACAATGATCGGATTTTGATGAGAAAATGGAGACCACAGAGTGCTCCCTTGTCAAATGAGTGGGAGGTAGTCCACCAGGTTATGTTGCCGACCTGCTATAGAGAGAGAGTTTTGTCAGCTGCCTCATGATGATCCTATGGGGGGACATCAAGGTATTAATATTACTTATCACAAAATCTTAAAGTATTTTTTCTGGCCCAAGCTGAAAAGCGATGTGGCAAAATTTTGTAATGCATGTATTGCTTGTCAACTTGTTGGGAAACCAAACCAGACACCACCTAAAGCTCCTCTAAGGCCTATTGTCGTGCCGGAGGAACCATTTTCTCATGTGGTAATGGACTGTGTTGGTCCATTACCTAGAACTAAGTCTGGTAATATTTACCTAATCACGATGATGTGTATCACGACCCGTTACCCAGAGGCTTTTGCTGTAAGGAACATCCGAGCAAAGACTGTTGTTGCTCGTATGTTGCAATTTTTTCCACTTTTGGACTGCCTCGGTCGTGCAAACTGACAATGGTACTAATTTAAGTCTGATATTTTTTAACAATTCTGTAAGGACCATGGAATAACTCATAAGGTTTCCAGCCCATACCATCCACAGAGTCAGGGGTAATTGAGCGGTTCCATCTAACTCTGAAGCAGATGTTGAAGACATCGTGCGAGAGTTCCCACACCTTCTGGGATGAGAACTTGCCGTATGTTTTGTTTGCTGCTAGGGAGGGTTTACAAAGTTCACTGGGTTGTTCCCTTTTGAGTTAGTCTTTGGCCATAAAGTTCGTGGACCCTTGCAAATGTTACAGGAGAATCTGTTAGGGAACGTAACGTTAACCGAAGGTTCGGCTTTCTTTGCGCAACACCACCAGAGACTCAAGGACTGCAAGGCTGCTGCACTAAAGTATCTTGGGAAGGCCCAGAAAATATGAAAGAACGAAACGATGCTAAGGCTAAGTTGCGGGTATTTCAGCCTGGTGACCCTGTCCTGGTATTAAAGCCTCGACTAGGGAACACTATGTCCCACAAGTACGAAGGCCCCTACATTGTGACAGAAAAGACTGGGGACCTCACGTACAAAGTGAGCACTCTGACAAGCGTAACCAGGTATGCTCGTACACTTGAATCGGCTGAAGAAGTTCCAGGGCCCCAGGCCCATTGCACTAACCAGTAACCATTTCAGTGAGGGAGGGGATGATTGTTCTGGGGACCCAACTAATCTCATTCTCAATAATTCTAGTTCTGTGAATGCTGTGGAGGAGGGACTGTCCCATTTGCAGATGCCCAATGAAGAGGTGCAGTCGTTGCTTGACGAATTCTCCAGTCTGTTCGGGGAGGTCCCAACCCAGACTGATGCCATTTACCATGATGTCAAGTTGACGGACTACACCCCCATTCGCCTTCAACCCTATTGGATGAGTCCGGAAAAGAGGCCATCATATGGAAGAGGTCGACTTCCTGCTCCAGCACGGCCTCATCCGGCCGAGCAGGGCTCTTGGTGCTCGCCCTGCCTTTTGGTCCCCAAACCAGACGGCTCCTGGCTGATTATGCACCGACTATCGGCAGCTCAACAAGGTGACCATTGTGGATGCCTATCCGCTGCCCCTCCTCGAGGATGCATCGACGAAATCGGGAACGCCAAGTACGTCTTGAAATTCGACCTCTCGAGGGGTACTATCAGATCCCGCTCACTGAACGTGCTAAACACTAACTGCGTTCGTAACACCCGATGGTGTCTTTGAGTATCAAGTGTTACCGTTCGGCTTGCGTAATGCCCCTGCCACGTTCCAGAGGCTAATGAACTCTCTGCTCGCTAATGTGCCAAATTGTCGGGCGTATTTAGATGACATTGTGCTCTTTGATAGTAATTGGGCTGACCACATAGCTAGGTTATGCCAGTTGTTCACAGTTTTGAAAATGCAAATTTAACCTTAAATGCAAAAAAAGTGTCATTTTGGCCAAGGCACAGTGACGTACCTCAGTTATGAAGTGGGCCAAGGAAAGTGTTAACTCGGCAAGATAAAATCAGTGCCATTCTGGAGTATCCCGTGCTAAAGTCTAAAAAAGGACATTCAAAGGTTTATCGGTATGTGTGCATACTATCGACGCTTTTGTCAGAACTTTTCCAGTGTACCCACTCCTCTCACAGACTTGTTGCGGAAGGCCATTAAATTTAAGTGGTCATCAGACTGTGCAGAGGTGTTTAAAAATTTGAAA
>WNGS01166454.1:0-19436 GCA_020271785.1 Procambarus virginalis
AACCAGGCCAAACAAAGGGACATTATGCCACGCTTGAATGTTTTCCGGGGAATCATTGACCCTTTTCACAAGATTACAGAGTTTGGCTGCAGCATTTGGGCGGGCATTAACTGGGTGTGGAGCCAGCAATTGGTTGTGGAGCCAGCAATTGGTTGTGGAGCCAGCAACTGGGTATGGAGGCATCAACTGGGTGTGGAGCCTGTAACTGGGTGTGGAGCAAGCAACTGGGTGTGAAGCCAGCAACTGGGTGTGGAGCCATCAACTTGGTGTGGAGGCAGCAACTGGGTGTGGAGCCAGCAACTGGGTGTAAAGCCTGCAACTGGGTGTGGAGCCATCAACTGGGTGTGGAGGCATCAACTGGGTGTGGAGCCAGCAACTGGGTGTGAAGCCAGCAACTGGGTGTGGAGCCATCAACTGGGTGTGGAGGCATCAACTGGGTGTGGAGCCAGCAACTGGGTGTGGAGCCAGCAACTGGGTGTAAAGCCTGCAACTGGGTGTGGAGCCATCAACTGGGTGTGGAGGCATCAACTGGGTGTGGAGCCAGCAACTGGGTGTGAAGCCAGCAACTGGGTGTGGAGCCAGCAACTGGGTGTAAAGCCTGCAACTGGGTGTGGAGCCATCAAATGGGTGTGGAGCCAGAAAACTGTGTGTGGAGCCAGCAACTGGGTGTGGAGCCAGCAACTGGGTGTGGAGCCAGCAACTGGGTGTGGAGGCATCAACTGGGTGTGGAGGCATCAACTGGGTGTGGAGGCATCAACTGGGTGTGGAGCCAGCAACTGGATGTGGAGCCAGCAACTGGTGTGGAGGCATCAACTGGGTGTGGAGGCATCAACTGGGTGTGGAGGCATCAACTGGGTGTGGAGGCATCAACTGGGTGTGGAGCCAGCAACTGGGTGTGGAGGCATCAACTGGGTGTGGAGGCCGGGGGGCGTGGGTCAGCTCAGGTAGTGAGGTGGGGGGGGGGGGGATGGGGTCGGTTTGGGGGTGGGCAGGCGTAATATCGATTGGGCTATACACATGACGCACAATATACATTCATATATATGTATACCAAGGTATGTATGACACTGAGAATATGGGGTTGGCACTTTGTTATATGTATGACACTATAAATTGGGGTTGACACTTTGTGGTGTGTATGGCGCTGAGTATCGGAGTTGGCACTTTCAGATATATATGTCACTATGGCACTATGACACTATACATATACATGGTATTCACTTTGTATGTCGGGACCGCAAAGTATACACTAAACAGACAGAAATTGTTCACTATCATTCACTGGTTGGGAGGTGTGGTGGTGAGGGGAGTTTGAAATGCGGCCACTACCAGCCTCCTCTGCCTGACCGGTGAGCGGGTGTTCTTAGTGACGTCTTACTCTAAGGTTCACTTTTCCTCACGCGCCTCCCTCCTCCCCCGTCCTTCCCCATCCCGCCCCGGCCGTTAAGGTGGTAGGCCTCCCTCACTGGCACTGTTGCTGGGGAGGTCAAGCTTGGCAAGCCGGAGAAAATTGTAAAATACCGTTGACTAGGACGATGGAGGGACTACAAACGCTGAAGATGTCTTCTAATGATGTTCACATATGTCCTGACCGATGCCTCACCTGCTTGGCCTCAAACAATGACGGTATTACGATCGAACGTCAGTCCAATGGGCTCTGTCCTCGTAAACGGAAGGGTGTAAAGGCGTCCCTGAAGACGTCACACGGTAATGTTTACAAACAGCAAACCACTGGTGGAGCGACCCACAGAGGCCATGAAGGCGAGACTGCTGACGGAACACGTATATCACTTCACCAGACCACGCTGGAGACTTCCGTCTATGCAGTCAACAGTAATGAGAACACCGTGACTTGATAGTTAACAAACACACCTAATTATGGGGTCTACTAACAGCTGCCCGGATCCGTCCATTGATTGGGCTGTCAGCGCCATCTCTCATCATGAGCTATGGGTAGAGAATCTCAGCCTGCTAGCAGGAGTTAGAAGTCGTCTACCCACCTTTAACTTTGCGGATTTCCGTTCTTCGGATATCTTTTGTTGACGTTGCCAGTTGATACTGAATGATCGGTCAAAATCCCACCCACAACGCGTTTCAAACGGAATCACAAAGAGTCCTATACAACACCACACAAATCTTATACGTGCACTGAGCCTGCGCTGGACGGCGTCCAAGTATATATATATATACTAGCAGTACCCGGCCACGCATTGCTGTGGCTCAGCACAGCAACCTTCCCTGTCCCCCAATCCTCCCCATCAATCTCACCTCACCCGTGTCCTCGACCTCCTAACCATTCCCCACTCCACCGTCCCCTCGTTCTCGCCACCATTCCCCAATCCACCATATCGTTTTCCTTCCCACCATGCCCCACTCCCCTTTCCCTTTGTCCTTCCCCACCATTCTCCATTCTACCATCCCCTCGTCCCCACCATCCCAAACTCCCCCGTCCCCTCATCCTTCACCATCATTACACCCTCCCTTGTCCCCTCGTCCTCCCCACCATCTCTCACTTCCGTCCCATCGTCATTCCCACTCCCACGTCCGATGCCTTCCCAGATGGTCTGATGTTCCCATCAGAAAACTGGGAACATCAAGGGATCGGATGTTCCCATCACTGAAACATAAGAAAAACAGTTAAAAAATAAAATGAAAATATGAAAAAATAAAAATAAACTATACTCACAAAATGAACGGTATGGTAGTCTTGGGCATATGCACTCTGGTAGACTTGGGTAGTCTATGCACTCTGACGGTAGTCTTGGGCATAGTATTTTATCAAATCACCTCATTCTTTGGGGCGCACGTGAGGAACACAAATGCGAACAAGCCTGAATGGTCCTCAGCATACATGCAACTGAAAACTCACACCCCAGAAGTGACTCGAACCCATACTGCCAAAAGCACTATGCATCTGCTGTAAAGGGCACCTAATCCACTCGACCATCACGACCGGACAAAAGCTGATGGTGGCCGAGGCAATTTGCCCATCAGCCCGCCGGCACTCTGATGGTAATCATGGGTATAGTATTTTATCAAATCACCTCATTTTTTAGGGCACACGTGAGGAACACAAATGCGAACAAGCCTGAATGATCCCCAGGTATACATGCAACTGAAAACTCACACCCCAGAAGTGACTCGAACCCATACTGCCAGGAGCACTATGCATCTGCTGTACAGGGCACCTAATCCACTCGACCATCACGACCGGACAAAAGCTGATGCTAGCTGAGGCTTGTTGCCCATGAGCCGGACGGCACTCTGATGGTAATCTTGTGCATAGTATTTTATCAAATCACCTAATTCTTTGGGGCACACGTGAGGAACAGAAATGCAAACAAGCCTGAATGGTTCCCAGGCATACATGCAACTGAAAACTCACAGCCCAGAAGTGACTCGAACCCATTCTGCCAAGAGCACTATAGCAGCTTGTGTACAGGGCACCAAATCCACTCGACCATCTCGACCAGACAAAAGCTGATGGTAGCCGAGGCTATTTGCCCATCTGCCTGCCTGCACTCTGATAACAATCATCGGTATAGTATTTTATCAAATTACCTCATTCTTTCGGTCAAACGTGAGGAACACTAATGCAAACAAGCCTGAATGGTCCCCAGGCATACATGCAACTGAAAACTCACACCCCAGAAGTGACTCGAACCCATAATGCCAGGAGCACTATGCATCTGGTGTACAGGGCACCTAATCCAATCAACCATCTTCACCGGACAAATGCTGATGGTAGCCTCGGCTACCATCAGCTTTTGTTTGGTCTTTGAGATGGCTCCTTCATAACCCACAAATTGTTTACCTAGTCTTTGATATAAATTATAAAGCATACCACATATGGTGGTCTAATCTACTATTATACCACAATAAATGTTATTTATAATTACTAATACTATGTCTACAGTATTGTACAAAAAAGGGGCCTTAGCTGTTTTTGTTGATGGGGCCTGCTAAGGTTATGTCATTGTAGCATCAAATTGGGTGTGGCTCTGTGCCTCTGAGTGCCACATAATGGTGGCTGTCTGGAGGCCTACAAAGCTTGATGTATTGCTAGTGGTAGCAATTTCTATAAATATGTTGGAAGCCAGCTTCCTGCTTCACTAATTTTCCTCACAATTACCTGTTTGGGATGTAAGGTATTAATAATGGTTCCCTAAACATATAATTACAGATATGACATGTAATATGTGTGTGTGGAGATGAGTACGTACAGGATAGTGGGTTTAATCTCATATTATAACCGCCTACCTATTTATTAATAAAATGGCCAAATTATGCTATAAATACTTGGTAAGACAGATACTGGTGTTGCTGTGGTTGTTGGGAGGCTGTTGTGCTGGCTGCTCGCTTGTTGACTCGTAGTCTGGGTGTCTAACGAGTTAAATCAGCTCACATGGAGAGAGCCACTCTACAGCATGACATTTGTTGTTATTCTGTCTACGTGACGATGCTCCTGAGGGAGACGAACTCAAATGTTTGGTGGTTCTATTTATGTTTAAGAAATAGAGTGTTAAGCTATATTCCTAGTGTTGGAAATTATATTCAGTCCTAGTGAACACTTTTTTATTAAGTATAAACACTAGACCGTTGTTTAAAATGAAATTAGAGTAATATAAATACTTGACGTCGATGACGTCACGGAATCACCCACTCTCTTTTCTTTAACCACTTAACTGCTCTAACCGAGTATTCTCGGTCGGTGGGAAACTGCGCCAACCAAGAAAACTCTTTTTTATTTTTCGGTACTAATTCTAAGTGTGTACGAGGTTGGTTGTGTACGAAGTGGACTCTTAGGACCTCCAGTGAGAGGCAGGCGTCTTGGAAAATATTTCCAGAATGCCCTAGGGCTGCTGGCTGGATTAGTACTGAATGAGCAACCATGGGTGGCGCATGCGCCTCTGGCTCCCAAACACCTGCCCAAGACTGTGTTGAAAGATAATGCTCTGTCGGTGAAATTCAAACCTTATTGTTTGAAGAACATAAGGGTTATAATATTGGTGAAGATAGGCGCAATAAGGACTTAACACAAAGGTCGGATGCAAGTGATACAGCAACTATGAGGACGATACAGTGAGCGTATCCAGTTATAGCTCTGAGCGTCACCCTTGCAATCCTATTCTATCTACAATTTATTTAAATGATACATAGATGAATCGTTTTCTGCGTTCAGTGATGATGCATCTGATACAAATAGCATAGATGAACAGTGTTAGCGGCTTCTATGGTGGTGTTTTCCATAGATATTTTCAAGAATACCTGAATCTCTTTCTAACTGACGGACACTTTTTGAAGCTCGCTGAATCTCTTTCTGACTGACGGACACTCTTAAGGCATGCTGAATCTCCTCCTGTGTGTGGGACCATACAAACCGATGTTTTCTAGATTACCTTACAAATTGATCTTTTCCTATAATCGTTTCAATACTACCTTATGCTTTACAAGCTTGGCTACACACAACCTATAAGTACTAAAGCCAAGGGTGCACGTGAGTGCGTTATTTGCAAGCACACAGAATGAAGAAACAGGAAGCAAAAATTTTTCTTTACTTGGTGCACTGAGAGCGATGTCGCGCTGTGTACAATGGGCTACTTCGTTGATTGTTACTCACTTCTGAAGTACTGAGTGTGTAATACAGTGTGTTACTGCGTAAATAGTGTGTGAAACTGTACATATTGTAATTTTAGTGAAATTTTAACAGGTAATATTGCGACAATAAACATTTATTGTGGAAACATTACTGACACATGTATCACAGTTCCATGGAACATTATCAACATTCTACTGTATACATATTGTAAAGGACACAAATATCCATCATATATGATAAAAAAAGTAAAACTGCATTGGAAGTACATAAAACAAATAATTGAAAATATATTTGTGGCAACTCCGGTGCTTGAATGGCCCATGCGACCGTGTCTGGGCGATTCACGCATGGGCGACCAGGCCCTGATGAAGTCACAGCGCATCTTGTCCTCTTGTCCACATCCCCACAGCCAAAGTGAGAGGAATTTGGTATTTATTTTTACATAGACATGTTCAGAGAAGGGAATTTATCATTTTATGAAGAAAAAATAATTTTTTGGGAACACTTTATTTCATGCGCACCAGTGGAATTTCACAATAAACTCGGCGCAGTATGGTGGTTAAGGGGATAACTCATGTTATTATGTGTCGGATTTCCGACATAATTCCGGAGGGGGGGGGGAACACGGGTCGAAGTTCCGGTAAGGACTGCGATCACTTTAATTCCCTCAATTAATTTTAATTCCTCCTTCAGAATTATAGTGCTGCTTCAATTTTAGTTTGCATTGTTGTGTTGCAGTTCTTTGGGGACGGACGTCCCATACTGGCGTTTCGGGTGCTGGAATTCGATGAACGTCTTCTTTTCCTGCCAGTTTTAAAGGAACTAATTTCTTTAATGTTTTGAGAGTAGTGCTGCCTCGGCATTTTACTTTCATTATTCTCAAGAGGCCCTGGTTGTCTGGATGAACAGAGACTATTTGGTCTATAGGCCACTCTGAGCGTGGCCTATTGCTGTTCACCAGAACTATGTCACCAGGGTTCAAGTTAATTCTGTTTTAGGGGTTGTTTGCCCCGTAATGATACTCCCTCAGAGCAGTAAGGTATTCTCGAGTCTTTATGCCATTCCACCGACTTATCACCCCTGATAGATGTTTGAAACGTTGAACCAAATCACTCTCTCGGACATATGAAGGATCCTCTGGTTCCTCGCCCATAAGGGACACTAGGGTGCTGAGAGGTCTCCCATACATCAGATGTGCTGGACTTAATGGTTCACGCTGCAAAACATCATCAGAGACGTAGGTAAGTGGTCAGTTATTAACTCGTGCTTCTATCTCTATGGCTACGGTTTGGAGCTCTTATAGGTCAATCTTTTGGCGGTGTAGGGTTCTCCGTAGAGAACATTTCACCATACCAATCATGTGTTCATAGAAGCCTCTGTGCCATGGTGATCTGGGAGGTATGAATTTCCAGTGGCATTGCCGTTGATTTAGGGCCGTGCATACCTTTGGGTGTGTCCAGATTTTCCTCAGACATGCTTCTCCTGCCACTAAGTTGGACCCATTGTCTGAGATCATTAACTTAAGACAGGATCTACGTGAAGCAAACCTGCGGAAAGCCTGTAAGAATGCCTCGGCACTCATATCGGGAGTCACTTCTAGATGGACTGCCCTTGTTGTGGCACAAGTGAAAAGACAGATATATGCCTTTACTGGTTTTTTGTCCTTGGTGCCTGTTAATGTTAATGCTCCTGTGAAATCTACTCCTGTAGTCTCAAAGGGATGAATATGTACAACTCGTTCCTTTTGAAGTGGAGAAGGGCCTGGATATAGACACACTCTGGCATCGTATTTCTAGCAAATAACACAGGAATTAATTATGGATTTTACTGTCTGCCTACCTTGGGGTAGCCAGTACTGTTGTCTTAAGTCTGTGAGAGTATCTAATACCCCGGAGGCCTGGTCAAAGACTGGGCCGCGGGGACACTAAAGCCCCGAAATCCTCTCAAGATAACCTCAAGATAACCCCACCATGCAGAGTGTTGTATATTTGTAACTCAATTAGTTTGCTTACTATGTGGTGACGAGGAAGCAATATTGTATTTTTTGCTTCCAGATCTATGTCAGCATGCTGTAAGCAGCCTCCACATCTGACTATGTTATAATTGTTGGTGTCTAACCAGAGTCCCAGATCATTTTGTAGCTTAGGAACATTGTCAAATTCTGTTCCGAATGTGTCTGTCTGAGCTCTTTTGACCCAGTACCTTAGGACACTAGGGAATTTATGTTTGATTCCTATTTTTTTTAGAAAATCAAACACTACTTGGGTGACACCTATTAGTTTGTTCAGTTCAGAGTACCGATTAGGATCAATTACCAAAGTCCGAGGTGGTTCTGGGTTCTCAGTGAGAACAGTAACATTGGTCACAATGAGTTGTGGCTTTTGTTCAGGCCACTGGTCGCTGATTAGCCACTGAGGTCCATTGAACCAAATCTCTGCCTTTGTTAATTGCCGTAAAGTCAGGCCTCGGGAGAGATAGTCAGCTGGTTTCTCTTTGGTGGGTACATATCTCAGTTTATACCCTGCCGGCAACTCTCGTTTTTCCTTAATGCGGATACTCACGTAAGGATTTTTACTATTATTCTTTTTAACCCACTGTAGCACTGCCTCATTATCTGACCATACCACTGTTTCTTCAAAGTGGATGTTGCTTAAGGCCTTGATCAAATAATGAGCCAATCTTACACCTAGCAGTAAGGCTGTTAATTCAAGTTGTGGCAATGATCTTTTCTTTAAAGTTGCCACTCTGGCCTTTGATGTGAGCAAATTGGCTTGCCCATTTGAGACCAGGTAAGCTACTATGCCATAAGCCTTTCCTGAGGCATCACAAAATACATGTAGATTAATTAGACCTTTTTCATTTACTGTGTTCCGAGGGAACTGAACAGACTCTAGGATACTTAAATCTTTCACTAACCCTTGCCATTTTTCTTTTAAGGTAGGTGTTAGAAGATCATCCCAGCCTATCTTTTGTTGCCAACATTCCTGCATTATCAACTTTCCATTAATTAAGATTGGGCTTAATAGTCCTAATGGGTTGAATGGTTTGCTGACGTGTGAGAGTAATTTTCTCATTGTTAAGTTAGCGGTGTCTGGCTCCACCGACTTGATTGCTAACTGATCTGTTGTTGTATCCCATTTGATGCTTAGTACTTTTGTCCTCTCGGGTACTTGGTAGTTGGGAAATGCAGTTGCGATCAGTTGATTTAATTTGGCATTGTTGGAGACCCACGACTGGAGAGGCATATGTGCTCCCATTAATTCTTTATTGGCCTCGTGGTATCTGTCCAGCAGTTTACTCTCTCTGCTGGCTGTACCTTGGAAATTGTCCACATACAAGTTATTGCTAATTTCTGTTTTGCTTCGGCTATTGGACTTCTTTAAGTGCATATCTAAGGTAGCTTGAAGCAGAAACGGTGAAGACGTGGCGCCAAACAAAATAGATGCAAACCTGTAAGTGATTAATTCACTGTTTGGATTGTTAGGATCCTTGTTCCATAGGAACTTTCTGTGGTTCCAGTCTTCTTCTTGGAGACCTACCCTAAGAAAAGCCATGCTGATGTCGGCCATATATGCGTAAGTCCCAATGCGGAACTTTAACAGCATGTAGTATAGCCTTTGTGTCAGGCTAGGGCCAGTTTGAGGGCAGTCATTTAATGAAACACTACTCTGCCTTGTCTTTGCGCTGCAATTAAATACTATCCGTAGTGGGGTAGTGTTACGAATCTAGCATTAATTCTAACATTATCATGATAACGATGTATAGCTATTAATACTTTCCCTGTTCTGTTCTATAATTAGTATAGTATCCATTTGTGTTCCATTTAATATTGTATAATTTATATAATATTGTATGATGTATATTGTAGCATGCTGTAGTGTGCCTGAGTTGCATTATTTTAATAGGCTTGTGCAAGTTATTTCTTGTTGGAGGGAGTGTGGTTTCTCCTGGGGGGAGGGGTTGACCATATTTGGATGTGCCCAGAGTGTGGCTTATTGTCAAGCTAGCGTTTATATTTCAACCTTGATTATTTCCTGTTATTGAGTGTAATAAATTCGTGTGATTAGTGTAACAGTATTATATACTCTTAAGATTACTGATTACATGGTTCTTAATACTTCACTTTATTAGTAGAGTTTCACAAGAGTTCATGTGGATGCTTAGTTGATGTTTTGGTAGGATGCCTGCTGTGCTGGCGGGAAACTAGGTAGACGCGTGGGTGAGCTTCATGGGAGGAAACATGTACTGAAGTTAAGTTGGTGGATATTGTTTATTTAGCTTATTACTTAGCTAATTCTCTTGGTAAGACTATTTTGTGATACCCCATTTATTAATTCATGTGTTTAAGAGATTGTCTGTGCTCATTAAGGATTTTATGATATTATTGCATGTTGAAGAATATTTCTGGCTGTTATATTTTTTATCATTTATATTTTGATATGTTTGTTACTCTTACATACAGTAGATTGTTTGCCCTTTTAAAGCAGTGTTTTCTTATAATAACCTATTACATATTACTATCCCTTAGACGAAAACTTAAGATGAGGCCGTAACATGTATAGTTGATCACTGCAGGCAAAGAACCGTACCAAGGCGTCAAGGGCTGTAACAAACGATGGCCACTGTCCGGGATGTTAAATTTTAATTCCTGTAATGTAATGTACTAATTGACAGTGCAAATTACTAATAGCAATTGCCTTCCTAGGTACTCTGTGATTATCATGGACACCTAATCAAGCCTGTGTACATATTCTCTGTTCGATCTGAGCTGCTGTGAAAACTTCTCAACTCTTCATGATTGAGGTAAGTGTTCAGCTTGTGCCAGGGGCCAAGCAAAATTTTTAGTGTTGTTTTAAGTGCTAAGTTGTGACAATTGAGCCAACCATGGAGGATCAAGTTGAGTCGTTGTTGGCTAATCCAGACTTTGAGGGAATTAAAAGCCTAAAAAAAGTCTGCCTTAATAAATATGGCAAATAAGTTAGAGTTAACGGCCAACAATAAAATGAACAAGAATCACTATCACAAATATTGAGAGTGATAGTGATCCATTTAGTAGAGAATGGTGAGTTAGGAGAAGAATTTCTGGATGAGGTATGATAGGAGACAAGTGAACAGATTGCTTTAAGGCGTCTGGAGTTGGAGACACAAGTAGCATATGCTAAGATTGAGGCTCGAGAGAAAGAATGTGAATTTGAAAGGCAACAGAAAATATTAGAGGTTGAAACTCGACGATTCGAAAATGAGGCTCAAAATATTAGATTAGTAGCACAGTTGCAACTAGAGGCAACAAAGAAACAACAAGCCGCAGTGCAAACTAAACAATTAGAAATTCAGCAGAGAATGGCTGAAAATAATAACAGGTTGGAGGAACAGAGAATTGCAGCAGGGCTAGGTAACACTAATAATAATCCATGGAGTACAATTAGTTCTTCCAAGGACAGTAAACATGTAGATTTACCTAAGTTCAGTGAGGAAGCTCCAGAATATTCTTTTTACATTTTAAGAAATTAGCAGTCAGCATAAATGGCCTGTGAATCAATGGGTTGCCATTATGCAGGGACAATTTAAGGGTAAAGCTCAGGAGGTTTTTGCATCTATTCCTGCTGAGCATTCTTTCGATTTTAAATTTGTCCAGCAGAGCATCTTGAATGCATACCAGCAGATCCCAGAGGCACATAGACAAAAATTCAGAAGTTTAAAATGAGAACATGACCAATCTATTTCTGACTTTGTACGGGTTAAATTAAATCATTTTGACAGATGGGTTAAAGCACTTAATATTGCAGAGCTTGAGACTTTGAGACACCTCATAGTAGTTGAGGAAGTATTGGGATGTCTACCAGAGAAATTAGCTTTGTTTATGGCAGAAAATAAACAAACCACTGGTCATATGAAACTAGCTAAGCTAGCTTATGAGCATGAATTCCTTACGAAGGTGCCTTTTCGAGCACCAGTTAATCATTACAATGCTAAAACTAATTTTTATGCTCTTAAAATCATGTATTCCAATCCCGACTAGCTACCTCACGTTCTTCCCTGAACCCTTCTCCTGTAAAGCCTAAATCTGAGAAACAACAGACAGGGTTGTCAACCTCAAGTAATGTAGTGATTAAACCTGCAGTTGGTTCGGCTGTTTCGACCACTGGCAGATATTGCACGCATTGCAGGAGAAGAGGTCATGTGGTAAATTCCTGTTATGCTTTTCACCCTGAGTTGAGACCAACAGGTCTGATTATGAGTAAGGGTTTGCAAACCTGTAATGCCAATGTTGCTCCAGTCATGCCCAAGTGGATGACTAATTTTGAACCATACCTNACACACACACACACAAATATATAACATTAAACAATCAGCGTTCGAAGACCTCGTCCAGCTCCTCGGCGGTTGGGTGCGTACCCAGGATACAGCACGCATTTCCCCTCTGCACCGCGACACTGAGGCGCTGGAAAAGGAAACTGGCTGCTCGTGGGTCTCTAGTTTTCCCAATGAGTTCTTACCAACCTCCTTTAAAAACTTGAGTGCACATTTACCCCAGGCGCCCAGAGTCTCTGAGCCTATCGGCACGAACCTGTAACAACGTTCTAGGTCTCTGTACTTGTGGATTTTCTGGGTCTCCCTGAAGGTGGCTGCCCCACCTCCCTCCGCTGAGCTGTAACGTAAATAGGTATCAGCCAATGTAGATGCACAGGTGTAATCCCACACGACCTGTTTACCTTCCCTCCATGGCTGCAGGGTGACTCCATCTGGGCGTTTTTGGCTGTTGTCAGGTCTGCACAACTGGGGTTCCCTTTGTGCTGGACACCCAGCTGTAGCCAAACTTCTCTTGATGATGTCATTGACTGCCTCGTGTCTGGCAATCTTTCCCTGTGTCTTACGACAGATGAGACCATGGCTGCCGTATTGGTCTGCCCGTGCCTGGCCGCAAATACACCGGTGCTCGGTGGAGATAGGGGTGACAAGGAGCAGAGCAACACCAATACTTAGGGCCCGATGGTCCAGGCGGGTGCCCAAGGCGGAATTAGGGACTGCCAACAGGAAGTCCCCAGCATGGGGGGCTTGCACAGCTAGGAGACGCGCTCTGTCCTTCTGAGAAGCTACGTCCAGCAATGCTTTGGCGATGTTCTCCACTATGGGGCTATCCCATTTGGCCTGTTTACCGTCGTTTGGATAAGTTGGTCGGGTGTGTGAATTGGCGAGTGTGTCCCACCGACCAGCTCCTTCCACAAATTTGGGATCACAAATCCCAATGGAGTTCCTTAGGTATTCTGGTAGTATTTCCTTCACTAATTCACTTGTAGCACTGCTAGCACTTCTAGCACTTGTAGCACTAACCTATATATATATATATATATATATATATATATATATATATATATATATATATATAATATATATATATATATATATATATACATTTATTAGATTGTGAGGGTACCACCTCTGGTGCCAATGTGGGGACCCATAGCCTCGGAGAAGAAAATAAAACGTATTCAGAGGAGACCTTGTGGTTTCTCACTGAACACTAATATTTTCTTCTCCTACCACCCCCATTCTTTTGTATGTACACATATATATTTGCTTTATTTGAACTGTGTTACAAAAAAGGAGTTACATATAGGTTACAAAGATGGTTATCATAGGTTGTCGAGTTCCTCCAGCTCCTCAGATGGCGGGCAGGAACCCTGGATGCAGTGCGCATTTCCCCTCTGTATCGCCACGCTGAGGCGCTGGAAAAGAAAGCTGGCAGCTCTAGGGTCCCTTGTTGTTTCAATGAGCCTAGAACCCAGTTCCTTCAAAAAACTGGTAGCACTTTTACCCCAGGCGCCGAGTGTCTCAGAAGCAATGGGGACAAAATTGTAGTGGTGATCAAGTTCTCTATACTTACGGGATTTGGCTGCTTCCCTGTGGGTGGCAGCGCCACCTGGTTGTGCAACACTGAGGTCAATGTAGGTGTTAGCCAGGGTTGATACGCACGTGTAGTCCCATACCAACTGCTTGCCATTCTTCCAGGGGTTCACTGTGATACCATCCGGGCGACCAATAAGAGCATCAGAGTTACGGGGCGTTAGGTAACGAGGCTCTCTCTCGGCTGGGCATCCAGCTGTGGTGAGGCTCCTCTTGATGAGGAGCCTCATCAAGAGGCTCCTCATCAAGAGGAGTATATATACATATCATGATATGTATATATACATATATATATATATATATATATATATATATATATATATATATATAGGGGGGGGGGTTACCACCTCTGGTGCAAATATAGGGACCCACAGCCTCAATGAAGGGAACACAGAGCATTCAGAGAAAAACTTGCTATATAACTCTGAATACGTATGAGTATTCGCTTCTCCTACCACCCTCCTTTTTTATGGTGTACACTTTATTATGCAAGGTTATACAGTTCCATATCTGATTTTATAAAAAAATTAACATTGAGAGGACACAAGAAAAAGTTCGCTTCCTAGAGCTGTAGATTTCCTCGAACTCCTCCGACGCCGGGCACGAACCGAGGATGCAGCGAGCATTCCCCCTCTAGATCGCGACACTGAGTCGCTGAAAGAGAAAACTTACCGCTCTAGGGTCTCTTGTAGTGTCAATGAGCTTGGAACCAAGATCCTTAAAAAACCTTCTTGCACTCTCTTCCCATGGGCCTTGGTGTTGGAAATAACCAACAATTTTATACATCTTTGTATTTTATGCAACCTTTGTATTAATCACAAATAGTTACTAAATTACTAACGTGTAGATTTCATCATTATCATGATTTATTTAAACATATTGCCAGATTCTTCCTAGTCAAAGTGACGACGTGAGGAATGACAGGCAGTAACATGAATTCTCTCCACATTTAGTTGGATTTATAACAAAGTCCATTTTATCATTTCCTTTACTAAAAATAGTTACTTACTAATAAGTTTAATTTCGTAGTAAAATACTACTTACTGGAACTCCCTTACTTAGTTGATATTAAACATTCTAGAGGAAATTACTTTAATGTAAATGATTTTACTTTAATTTCCTCAATTAGTTGCACAACTTTAATAAGGCAATTTACGTTACGAGAAATTCTATTTTATCACAGAAATGTAAACTGTGTCAACAAAATTATTCGCACACCCTCCGTCACTATGTGATGGAGTGCGAAAAGATACGTGAATTTAGAGACAATTCTATAACCAATGTTCCAGCGATGTGTAAATATTTCATACAAAATGATCTGCTACCAGAAATTCTAGCCAAATATCCCCAGTTTGCTAACTGTAGGTAGTAACTGAGTGATTGTAACCTATCCACCGCTACCCACTGGATGGGGGGCGGTGTGCAGGACAAACATATAAATTTTGACACTAGCTCTCTACATATGTCAGTTGCTTAATTTAGAACCTGTACTTGAGGTCGATCTCGAACCCATTGTTGATGTGACGACTTATACTGAATTTTGTAACTAGCTCATCAAGATTGTAACTTGCTTAGCTAAATGAATTGTGGGGTTCAGTCCCTGAGCCCATTATGTGCCTCTGTAACCCTTTCCACTACCGCCCACAAGATGGGTATGGGGTGCATAATAAATGAACTAAACTAACTATCACAGAAGAATTTAATGTGATATTAATGCTCATCACTACCTCTTCCTTCTTTAGTCAATTGCGATATACATATATCCATTTACGCTCGAGATATCTATCAAGAGCCGTGCATGCGCAATAAGGAAGAGGAGGAAGACGAGAGAGATTCACACCGCAGAAGGAGAGAGCACGACTCGGACGCCATTGACAGCGTGTAGCAGAGCTACGTTTTGACCATACTTATTTCGCTCCCACGACCAGTAGAGTGGTGCCACGTTATCCGGCATAATATAGCCGTGTCCCAGACTAGCATATCTGCAATTCCAAAGTCAACGCCTTTCAAGCAGCAGCTGGAGGACGAAGAATTGCTCAAGTCTCCACATCAACGGACACGCGGCTCGGCAGCTAGGTTCACCTGTTTGTTATCATGTGGCCACAGTTAACATTTAGGCTAGTTGTCGTTAGGCCGTATATAAAAAAATAAAATCCCGTATGTGCCTTTAGTAAATTTACTATCTAAATAGATGATTATATTCATTGTTTTCTACAGAAGGAATTTACAGTGCTTGAATATAAATTGCACAGATATTGACTGAAGATTTCTACAGTTGTCCTTATAATTTAGGATGCATTTGTAGTTATCTATTATGTAGAAGATTTCTACAATGTAATTGGCTTTCAGTACCAAGGCGACACCAACCGAAGTGCTAGGCTTCCCCACCTTCATGTGCAACAATTTGCCCTATTGAACACGTCGTCGGTGGAGCGTGGCAACTGATTACACCCCTCTAGATTTACAGCTAAGCTGTCCCCTTTTTTATCTGTAGCAATAACTCTGTAGTTACAGTAGTGATCTCCTAAAGAGGTCAGTTACACTAACCTATTGATTTACTGATGCTGTTCAACATTTCAGTAGTATATTGAGGTGCATTTACCTCCAATTAATATTATATAGTCAACCTTATTTACTATCATATTATATTTACTATGGTGAAGAACCAGCACCAGAATAATGCTAGGGATGAATTAATCTTTTAGCATGTAACCCCCCAATTTTGTGCAAGTTAATTTGACTCCATTTATATAAGAAATACAGTTTCACTAAGATCCATAGGACACTAGTTCTTGGGATCAGTTTTTCCATTGTCTTATTTTGTTTTTTACTTTTTCTCAAAAAGTGGTGGTCCTTCATAGTTATCGAAATATATATTTAATTATTAGTTATTGGAGTCAGGTTTTCTCCCACACTAGGGTCTCAGACTCTATTGGAACGAAGTTGTACCGATGATCTAATTCCCTGTACTTGGCTGACTTGCGTCTTTCTCTGTGTGTCGCCGCGGCTCCTGTTTGGCCGGCAGAGAGGTTGATGTATGTGGTTGCCAGGGTGGATACGTAAGTATAGTCCCATGCCAACTGTCTGCCACCCTTCCACGGGCGCAGTGTGATCGCCTCTGGTCGGCCGGCAAAGCTAACAGAGTCACGGTTCAGTAGGTTGCAGGGCTCTCTCTCCACTGGACACTGAGCAGAGGTAAGGCTTCTTTTAATGATGTCATTGACTTCGTCGTGTCTAGTGTGCCAACCACAAGATTTTCCTCAGTGCAGGCCATGCAACCCATATTAGTCAGCATCTGCCTCGCCGCAAATACACCTATGAACAGTGTGGATAGGGGCAGCGAGGCGGAGAGCAACTGCAATACGGAGATCCTGCAGATCAAGACGTGTGCCTGTCGCAGACATAGGGACTGCCAAAAGGAAGTCCCCTGCATGGGGAGCCTGCACAACTGTGAGGCGTGCACGATCACTGGGGGTTGTTGCTGCCTCCAGCAAAGCTGTGGCTTCTTTGTCTACAAAGGGGCCGTCCCAACTGGATTGTTTCTTGACTTTTGGCATGGCTGGTCTGAGTGTTGGGTCTGCCATGGCACCCCATTTCGTGACGCATTCCGTGTAGTGGGGGTCCTGTATCCCCCCTACATCACTCAGGGTGTCAGGTAGAATTTCCTTAACCAGGTCATCTGATGCTGAGGAGGAAGACAAGGAAGACAGGAAGGCAGGGATAGCAATTTGGGTAGCGGTGCGGACACCCAAGCCACCGAGCCTGACAGGAAGAGTGGCTTGTTTCCACTGGCATTTGTTGAGGGAGAGGTTAATAACTTTTTCTAGCATGGTCTTCAGTAAGAGGTCATACTCTTCAAGCTTTCGGTTGTCGTAAGATGGGGCGCACCTCAGAAAGTAGGTTCGCCTCAGAAGGGATAGGTATTTGGTGAGGAGATATAAAGCATCGTGGGCATCGATGTCACCTATTCTGTCTTCCATCCTCCTAAGGTCTGTGATTTTCTTGTCAAGGATCTCCTCAATGGCGTTAGACCCGAGGGGGGCTCCAAGGAGGGTGCTGTTCTCGGCCCTAATGATATGGGCTCCAGGCAAGGCAGACCTTATTCTAGCTACAATGTCTGGGTTGGAGGAGACTGCTTCACACTTGGAAGGGTTCAGGAAGAGACCGAGGCTTACTTCTTGCTCCCTTGTTTTCCTGATATCTGCGAAGAGGTGGTCTACGGTGCCTGCTATAGTGCCATCATCCAAAAACCAGATGTTGAACTCGCTGGACAAGCTTTCAGTGATTTCTTTTAAGACTAAGCAGAAAAAGAAGGAGCAAGAGGATCACCTTGCTGAACACCTTCACATGATCTGATTTCATGTTCACCAAAGACCCTGGAAACACAAACCGAAACTGTCTCTATTTTCCGCTTGTTACAACTTGTAATAAAGTTGTTACATCTTGGCTTAACGTGTTTATGACGTATTAGAACGTTGTTACAACTTGCTATATTGGTTGTTATAACTGGTTAGGAAGTGTTAAAACTTGCTGGAACGTTGTACCCAACGTTGTAGTTTCGGTGTGTGTTTGCTGGGGAGCTGTTTTGACTCACCACTGTAGCACGATAGTATGAACGGGTAGAGGGGCCGGAAATGGCGATGTACGGCACAAAGTACTGCATCTCTTCTGACCATGTTGAAGGCATTCTTAAAGTCCAGTTTGAGCAGGGCCTTTTCATCAGAAATGTTGGTGATGTATGCTCGTGCTGCATGGGCAGCCGCTTCACAGCATTGGGGGATTCCAAATCCTAGCTGGATTGGTTTCAGAAATTCAGCTGCTTGCTGGCTGACAACTCTCGTTGCAGCCTTCGCAATCAGGCGTCGGAGAGTGTTGCCAACTGCAACTGGCCTGATTCCTTCGTCCTTCTTTTTGAGAGCACAGAGGGAGGCACCAAAAAGAGGGGCCTGATGACCTCAGGTATATTACCAGCTAGGCACATGTTGACGAACCTTCTGAGTTCCATAAGATCTTGTGCAGCATCACCAACCGCAGGATTAAACATTTGCTTGATGTGTTGAGGTTTTAACCCTGTAAAGCCGCCTGCTGACCCAGATGGAAAAGAAAGGGCTGCTTTGTAGACCTCAGATTCACCAACAGTTAATGGGTCTGAAATGGTGTCGGCTGGTGGCGGAACGATGTTGTCGCCTTGAGGGGCACTGGGTGGGTGCTTGCATTGCAGGGCCCGTGCTGTGGCTGAGTTTCGAGGAGCAATTTTCTCGTCACTGGTGAGGACTCTAATAGCACTTCCGGTATTTCCCTCTTCAATTTTCTTGGTGATTTGTGCTCTGATTTTGTACGTTTGCGGTATGTTATTGTTACCATTTCTGCGGTGGGTGGGTTTTGCTCGAAGAGGCAGGCAAACTAGGTTATCCCCCCTTGGGTATTCATTTATCGCCCTCAGGACAGAGGATGCAAGTGATTTGTCCCTCCTTGGAGGGACGGTGAAGCATACATTGCCTTACCTTGAAGTTACCTTGAGGTGCTTCCGGGTCTTAGCGTCCCCGTGGCCCGGTCGTCGACCAGGCCTCCTGGTTGCTGGACTGATCAACCAGGCCAAACAAAAGGACATTATGCCACGCTTGAATGTTTTCCGGGGAATCATTGACCCTTTTCACAAGATTACAGAGTTTGGCTGCAGCATTTGGGCGGGCATCAACTGGGTTGTGAGCCAGCAATTGGTTGTGGAGCAGCAATTGGTTGTGGAGCCAGCAACTGGGTATGGAGGCATCAACTGGGTGTGGAGCCTGTAACTGGGTGTGGAGCAAGAAACTGGGTGTGAAGCCAGCAACTGGGTGTGGAGCCATCAAACTTGGTGTGGAGGCATCAACTGGGTGTGGAGCCAGCAACTGGGTGTGGAGCCAGCAACTGGGTGTAAAGCCTGCAACTGGGT
>WNGS01166455.1:3055-31217 GCA_020271785.1 Procambarus virginalis
CCAGGTTAGCCCGGAACCACAGAGGCTGAAAAATAATGAGAGGGGCGACCCCCATTGAATAACACATCTGCCTCCAAAAACTCCACACCCAAGGCAGAAGCACACACTGCTCCAGGTGCACCAGAACCCGGCGCGACATCACCCATCTGCGACAAAACAGGGCCACGTCTAACCGAAGCTTCGACATCCACGGCGACGGCAACCGGAGGAGGATGCACCTCCACATGCATGATCTCGACACAATCATCCACATCAGGGGAGGGCCCACAGACACCGGACTCGGCATTGGCACTACAGCACCAGCAGGGCGCACCGCACCCAGAACACCACCATCACCAGTGTGAGCAGGTGGGGAGCCCAAACCCGCTGGACCTTCCACCGGATCCACAAGGCCATGCAGAGGCGGGAAATCCTCCTCCCGGAAGAAATTCACCATCCGGACGGCACCATTACGGCAAACCGCAGCCTGGTGTCCACTCATATTGCACCGAAAACAAGTGCGCTCCTGACCAGCATAAAAAACACTGCACCTTGAACCCCAGCAGCACCATGGACGACGGGATTGCCTTACTCAACTTCATGGTAACCGTCCGAGTATCAACCAGGATGCCATGGAGAAGTCCAGACTTCAACACATTCGCCCGACAGGCGAGGACACTTCAATATCCCCCCGCAGAACCGGCGGAGCAGGCTCTCCGGGAACTCAAACGGGAGACCCCGCACCATTACACTGGAACGCATAAGTCCGTTACATAAACCATTCCCACATTACCAGGCAGAGATAAAATACACTCCGTAATCTTGTCCACCACATCCCGGTACACTGCAGCGTCAGACAGTTTAACCAAGGCCTGACGGTCCCCTGCTAGCTGAACACACATACATCCGCAGCATTTACGCGCAGCACATCCAGTAGAGCGACCTCCAGCAACAGGTAGTCGAGCGGACCAGAGAAGGCCAGCTCAAACGTGAGCACTCTCTTCACAGGCGGCAAGTTCAACACCATCCCGCCGGTCCGCTAGGCTGGAGCCCACACAAAACACCACCAGCATGGTCCCACGCCAAGCGTCCAGCAGATACTGAAGCAATGTAAAGAGAACCGCTGTGCACGACTGCTAAACAGCCAATCACTATGTATCGTCACCCAACCTCCAGCCCAGACGCTGGAATGCTCCACCACTGACCCCTTTGCTCTGCCTCGAGAGCTCCACCCGCCAGGTGTTTGCCGGCTACTAGTTCTGCACCTGCAAACGACTCTTACTCTGCCGGCTGACCATTCAATTCCTGCGTCACGCCAGCATGACGTCGTCCACCAGTGTGTATATGTAGCAGCAGCCAGCAACCCAGAACTCTGACAACTTCCTGGTGCTCTCTTGGTTCATACAATTCTTCACTCGATGTGGTCTCGTCTATGGCGTGTGACGGAGGAAGTACAGCACAGTGTAAATAGTGTATAGTCGCACTTTTCATAACCTAATGTAAATTTTATATTCATTTTGCCACAATTTGTGTTAACTCAAGTTTCTAGCTTTTGTTATAATAATGAAAACAGAAGTTATAATAAGTAAAGTGTCTATTTGTTAATGTCTTGTTTTCCCTGCAACGATTCACACCGCAAACGACGTAAGCAGTTTTATTTTAATTTGTTTTACCTTATTTTAATGTGTGTTAACCCCACAACACCTGCCGGGGTGGTGGTGGTGCTGTGTTAGGCCCATAACACCTGCCGGGGTGGTGGTGGTGCTGTGTTAGGCCCACAACACCTGCCGGGGTGGTGGTGCTGTGTTAGCCCCACAACACCTGCCGGGGTGGTGGTGGTGCTGTGTTAGCCCCATAACACCTGCCGGGGTGGTGGTGGTGCTGTGTTAGCCCCATAACACCTGTCGGGGTGGTGGTGGTGCTGTGTTAGCCCCACAACACCTGCCGGGGTGGTGGTGGTGCTGTGTTAGGCCCATAACACCTGCCGGGGTGGTGGTGGTGCTGTGTTAGGCCCACAACACCTGCCGGGGTGGTGGTGCTGTGTTAGCCCCACAACACCTGCCGGGGTGGTGGTGGTGCTGTGTTAGCCCCATAACACCTGCCGGGGTGGTGGTGGTGCTGTGTTAGCCCCACAACACCTGCCGGGGTGGTGGTGGTGCTGTGTTAGGCCCATAACACCTGCCGGGGTGGTGGTGGTGCTGTGTTAGGCCCACAACACCTGCCGGGGTGGTGGTGCTGTGTTAGCCCCACAACACCTGCCGGGGTGGTGGTGCTGTGTTAGGCCCATAGCACCTGCCGGGGTGGTGGTGCTGTGTTAGCTCCACAACACCTGCCGGGGTGGTGGTGCTGTGTTAGCCCCACAACACCTGCCGGGGTGGTGGTGCTGTGTTAGCCCCACAACACCTGCCGGGTGGTGGTGGTGCTGTGTTAGCCCCACAACACCTGCCGGGGTGGTGGTGGTGCTGTGTTAGCTCCACAACACCTGCCGGGGTGGTGGTGGTGCTGTGTTAGCCCCACAACACCTGCCGGCGTGGTGGTGCTGTGTTAGCTCCACAACACCTGCCGGGGTGGTGGTGGTGCTGTGTTAGCCCCACAACACCTGTCGGGGTGGTGGTGCTGTGTTAGCCCCACAACACCTGTCGGGGTGGTGGTGCTGTGTTAACCCCACAACACCTGCCGGCGTGGTGGTGCTGTGTTAACCCCACAACACCTGCCGGGGTGGTGGTGCTGTGTTAACCCCACAACACCTGCCGGCGTGGTGGTGCTGTGTTAGGCCCACAACACCTGCCGGCGTGGCAGCTGCGCTCTCTCCAACACGTCACAAGTGACACAAACATACCCATAAGGTTAGCGAAGGAATAATAATGCCACAACACTTTATTTGAATATACTTTACAGTTTAATGATAACCTTAAGTGCATGATTAAGTTGCATAAGTACCAAAATACAATAATACAATACAGTGTATTTAAGAATGTTTTTCCTCGCCGCTTGTAGTTGGACACATATTGTATTAGTGAATGTTATTATTGCAGGTTTGTGGTTGTAACTATAGTGTATCCCGGGTGACACAGGACGACGGGTGTAGGTCAGGTGTGTGGCCTGGTGACCCTGGACGACAGGTGTAGGTCAAGTGTGGGGCCTGGTGACCCTGGACGACGGGTGTAGGTCAGGTGTGGGGCCTGGTGACCCTGGACGACAGGTGTAGGTCAAGTGTGGGGCCTGGTGACCCTGGACGACGGGTGTAGGTCAGGTGTGGGTCCTGGTGACCCTGGACGACGGGTGTAGGTCAGGTGTGGTGCCTGGTGACCCTGGACGACAGGTGTAGGTCAGGTGTGGGGCCTGGTGACCCTGGACGACAGGTGTAGGTCAGGTGTGTGGCTGGTGACCCTGGACGACGGGTGTAGGTCAGGTGTGGTGCCTGGTGACCCTGGACGACAGGTGTAGGTCAGTGTGGGGCCTGGTGACCCTGGACGACGGGTGTAGGTCAGGTGTGGGGCCTGTTGACCCAGGACGACGGGTGTAGGTCAGGTGTGGGGCCTGGTGACCCTGGACGACGGGTGTAGGTCAGGTGTGGGGCCTTGTGACCCTGGACGACGGGTGTAGGTCAGGTGTGGGGCCTGGTGACTCTGGACGACAGGTGTAGGTCAGGTGTGGGGCCTGGTGACCCTGGACGACAGGTGTAGGTCAGGTGTGGGGCCTGGTGACCCTGGACGACAGGTGTAGGTTAGGTGTGGGGCCTGGTGACCCTGCACGACGGGTGTAGGTCAGGTGTGGTGCCTGGTGACCCTGGACGACAGGTGTAGGTCAGGTGTGGGGCCTGGTGACCCTGGACGACGGGTGTAGGTCAGGTGTGGGGCCTGGTGACCCTGGACGACGGGTGTGGGTTAGGTGTGCGGCCTGGTGACCCTGGACGACAGGTGTAGGTCAGGTGTGTGGCCTGGTGACCCTGGACGACGGGTGTGGGTTAGGTGTGGGGCCTGGTGACCCTGGACGACGGGTGTAGGTCAGGTGTGTGGGCCTGGTGACCCTGGACGACGGGTGTGGGTCAGGTGTGGGGCCTGTTGACCCAGGACGACGGGTGTAGGTCAGGTGTGGTGCCTGGTGACCCTGGACGACAGGTGTAGGTCAGGTGTGTGGCCTGGTGACCCTGGACGACGGGTGAAGGTCAGGTGTGGGGCCTGGTGACCCTGGACGACGGGTGTAGGTCAGGTGTGTGGCCTGGTGACCCAGGACGACGGGTGTAGGTCAGGTGTGTGGGCTGGTGACCCTGGACGACGGGTGTAGGTCAGGTGTGGGGCCTGGTGACCCTGGACGACAGGTGTAGGTCAGGTGTGTGGCCTGGTGACCCAGGACGACGGGTGAAGGTCAGGTGTGTGGGCTGGTGACCCTGGACGACAGGTGTGGGGCCTGGTGACCCAGGACGACGGGTGAAGGTCAGGTGTGTGGGCTGGTGACCCTGGACGACAGGTGTAGGTCAGGTGTGTGGGCTGGTGACCCTGGACGACGGGTGAAGGTCAGGTGTGTGGGCTGGTGACCCTGGACGACAGGTGTAGGTCAGGTGTGGGGCCTGGTGACCCAGGACGACAGGTGTAGGCGTTGACTGGCCGCCTGCAAGGACGCAACAGTTATTAACGCGACCAACATGCGCAGTCTACCGTGATATTAATATACCAGCCGTATAAGCACTCATTCTACCGTAATGTAAATATACAAGCAGGACCAGTATTCAGGCTACCATGATGTTTACATACAAGCAAAACAAGCATTCAATCTACCATGATAATGGTACACAGGCAGGACAATAATTCAAGTTACAATGATTATAATAAACAGGCAGGACCAGCATATTGCCTTCCATGTTGTTAATATACCGGCAGGACAAGCATTCAGGCTACCATGATGTTAATATAAAATCAAGACAATCACCTAGGTTACCATGACAATAATATACGGCAAAGACAATCAAGCTACCATGATTTAATGTACAGGCAAGTCAAAGATTCAGGCTGCCACGATCATAATATACAGGCAAGACAGTCAAGCTACCATGATCTCAATATTCAGGCAAGACAAACAGTCAAGCTTCCATGATCTCAATATTCAGGCAAGACAGTCAAGCTACCATGATCTCAATATTCAGGCAAGACAGTCAAGCTACCATGATCTCAATATTCAGGCAAGACAGTCAAGCTACCATGATCTCAATATTCAGGCAAGACAGTCAAGCTACCATGATCTCAATATTCAGGCAAGACAGTCAAGCTACCATGATCTCAATATTCAGGCAAGACAGTCAAGCTACCATGATCTCAATATTCAGGCAAGACAGTCAAGCTACCATGATCTCAATATTCAGGCAAGACAGTCAAGCTACCATGATCTCAATATTCAGGCAAGACAGTCAAGCTACCATGATCTCAATATTCAGGCAAGACAAACAGTCAGACAACCATCTATATAAATAAAAATGTAAATTTTTGTTTGTTCAAAATCGCTAATCTCCGAAAGTTTTTCACCGATTCCTATGAAATTTTGACACAATCATCCATTAGCATACGAGCATGTTTTTATATTCCTACTATATAGATGTCACGTTTGAGACAGGTATAAACATGCTTTTTTCAAAAACTGTGTTTTTCATGTGAGTTTTCATGTGAGGGAAATCTCCGAAACCTGTTTACCGATTGCTTTGAAATTTTGACATTCGAATATGCGCGTGTTTTATATACCAATTATATACATGCCACACCTGTGACAGGTAAAAACATGCTTTTTGGAAAAACAGCACCATTTGTTGTATGTAAAAGCAACACATGCTATACTAAATATGTTACATTCCATTCCAATGTTTCCGATTGCATTGATAAATTGTATTTTCATAGATTTCGAGTTATTTTAATTTTGATTTAATTATTTTGTGACATTGCATTGAAATTGAGGTGTGTTGAATCCACAAAGACCGTGATAAGGGTTCGAACTTACGTCCAGGATTATACCAGATGCACCTATATGGACTGCGCCACGACATGGTATAAAAATTGAAACCTGCTTTGCTACTTCTCTCACATGGATCCCGCAATCTCTCCGAGACACAAACTGGGGTTTTACACAATTCCCCCGATGCACCCGGGCTCTGTGCGCCCGGGTTAAAAAAAAAAACCCGAAATCATCTCAAGATAACCTCAAGATAACCTCAAGATAACCTCAAGATAACCTCAAGATAACCTCAGTCAACAAGCTGTTCTACCGCACCGCCCTTACTGCAATACACACAAACAACCTTCATCACGGCCCATGTAGATATATTCATTTAATATATCACGCTATTGGGATTTCTGAGTGTATTAAGCTGTCTTGTTTACCATACCTTTCATTTTGAGAGTATAGTTTATTTTTTTATATTTTTATTTTTTCATTTCGTATTTTAACTGTTCCACTTATTTCTCAGTGCTGGGAACATCAGATCATTTGGGAACACATTGGACGAGGGAGTGGGGAATGGTGAGGAGGACGAGGGGATGGGAGGGTGGGGGAATGGTGAGGAGGACGAGGGGATGGGAGGGTGGGGGAATGGTGAGGAGGACGAGGGACCAGGGAGGGTTGCTGTGGCTGAGGCACAGCAATGCGTGGCGGATACAACTAGTGATAATAATATACAGGCAAGACAGTCAGGCTACCATGAAGATAATATGCAAGCAAGAAACATATTGACGTAAATAGGATTATAATACAACTGTCTATAGCAACAAATATAATATTGATCATTATCAAGCAGTGAGCACTGTACAGCTTCACCAAACACACAACAAGGGAAGTAACTACAGCTACAACAAACAAACAACAAGGGAAGTAACTACAGCTACAACAACACAAACAAAGGGTAGTAACTACAGCTTCACCAACAAACAACAAGGGAGTAACTACAGCTACAACAAACAAACAACAAGGGAGTAACTACAGCTACAACAAACAAACAACAAGGGAGTAACTACAGCTACAACAAACAAACAACAAGGGTAGTAACTACAGCTACAACAAACAACAAGGGAAGTAACTACAGCTACAACAAACAAACAACAAGGAAGTAACTACAGCTACAACAAACAAACAACAAGGGAAGTAACTACAGCTACAACAAACAAACAACAAGGGAAGTAACTACAGCTACAACAACAACAAGGGAAGTAACTACAGCTACAACAACAACAAGGTAGTAACTACAGCTACACCACACAAGGGAAGTAACTACAGCTACACAACAAACAACAAGGGTAGTAACTACAGCTACAACAACAAAAAGGAAGTAACTACAGCTACAACAAACAACAAGGGAAGTAACTACAGCTACAACAAACAACAAGGGAAGTAACTACAGCTACAACAAACACAAGGGTAGTAACTACAGCTACAACAAACAACAAGGGAAGTAACTACAGCTACAACACACAACAAGGAAGTAACTACAGCTACAACAAACAAAAACAAGGGAAGTAACTACAGCTACAACACACAAACAACAAGGGAAGTAACTACAGCTACAACAAACAACAAGGGAAGTAACTACAGCTACACCAAACAACAAGGAAGTAACTACAGCTACAACAAACAACAAGGGTAGTAACTACAGCTACAACAAACAACAAGGGTAGTAACTACAGCTACAACAAACAACAAGGGAGTAACTACAGCTACAACAAACAACAAGGGAAGTAACTACAGCTACAACAAACAACAAGGGAAGTAACTACAGCTACAACAAACAACAAGGGAAGTAACTACAGCTACAACAAACAACAAGGTAAGTAACTACAGCTACAACAACAACAAGGGAAGTAACTACAGCTACAACAAACAACAAGGGAAGTAACTACAGCTACAACAAACAACAACAAGGGAAGTAACTACAGCTACAACAAACACACAAGGGAAGTAACTACAGCTACAACACAACAACAACAGGGAAGTAACTACAGCTACAACAACACAACACAAGGGAAGTAACTACAGCTACAACAAACAANACACAATCATATAACCCGCACCACCCAAACGGGGCGTGCCAACAGGAAACATGAAGTCCACTACGGGCTCACCATAGTCCGTGCTACTTGGAACTTTTGTTCCAGGTAGCGAATCTTAAACACAACAACAAGGAAACATGATGATGGAATCTAACACAAGGCAGCAATACATAATGCCAATGAGTACAAACATACAATTTCGCACACAAAGGAACTCAAACGAGACAAACACAGCAACCCAGCATACAAACCTGGTGGCTGTGTTTGTTTGAGGCCATCCTCCACATACGGAGGATGGGCCAACTTAGAAATAATTGTGTAGTCCACATTTAGCAACGTAATAGGCCACCAATTCCCAAAAAAACGTAAATCCCCCAGCTTTGGGGAAGCCACACAAAACCATCATTCCACAAGTCAGTGTTAACTGCGTAAGACAAAACTGAACCCCATCAAAAAATCGGCACCACGCACATCCCAAAACTCGACATAGAACTCCATCAGAAACCCATCCGACCCCGGAACCTTACCCCCGGTGAAAGGACCGCACTATCCCCCAAAGCTCCGAAGGGCTAACTACCTGCACTAGACCCACACAATCTGAATCTGACATCCCGGGTGTACAGTGTCAGAGGAAGGATTCCATCAACCCCTCGTCCCCCGCAACCGACCATACAAAGACTCTAATTCGCAGCGCACATAATGCAAAACCCCCACGGTCCGACAAGACTGAATTGTCCGGCGGATGAAGACCCGCCAACAAGACCGAGGCACACCAACCCGCTCCCTCTGCAATAAAAACTGTGAGAGCTTCTCACCACACAACCGTTCCTCAACCCCCAGCCCTAACATGAACCCCTCGGCCATCTCTTCCTTCAGCCCACAAATCAGATCCTTACACACCGAGATCTCCCGAAACCCTTCCAAACCCTGATTAATCAACCCAACCCATGTTGGCGCTCTTGCAGGCGCGAAACAACCGCGCCTGCAAGACCCTCAACAGACCAACCTCCCCGTCACTCCCTCTTCACCAACACCCGGAAAAAACGACCGACACTCAACCTTAGACCACTCCAGAACTGAGAGTAACAAACAGCTGGACGGCCTCCATGCCCGAACTGGGCACACACATCTGGGCACTTCAGCAACCCACTATTGAACTTCCACCAGCCACGACCAACTCGCACCTGACTGCAAATCCCCACCTGCAACACCACCATGCAATGATCCGAGAAACCCACCGGAAACCGTCCGCAACAAGAAAACCGACCCACTCCCAGTAGGCATCTGAAAGTGATAGGACGAGAGCAAGCCTCACGCAAGACAAAGGGGTACTCCAAAGGACCCCCTCTTGTAACACCGCGGCCTTCCGAAACCCACAACTCTTCGATGTAGCAGTCAAAGCCGGCGAGATATTCGCAGGACGAAAACTGTTGCTATCCCGCGCCGATGTAACACAGTTAAAATCGCCCCAAAAAAATCTTCTCCCTCGTATCGTGCCGCAAAAAAATGCAGCACGTCACAAGGAAAAAAACACCTCCCGTTCCCGCCTCCGCGCCACCCCAGACAGTGTGTACACGTTCAATACAGAAACCAAAGACCCCAAAAAGGATACCCGAACCAACAGCACCCGACCTTCCTCATCCATTTCCGTGTGAAACACGGAAATCGGGGCCCGCTTAGATAGCAGGATCAGCATATTCTCCATGAGAACAACGCGACAGGTTCAACACCACCGTAAAACCTTCAACCAACACATGCAACAACCCCCATCTCCTGCATATTGTGCTTCTGCATAAAAGCCACATCCACCCTCCACTCAAGCAGCATCGACACCAGTCCCAATTGCACAGCTACAGAACGCAAACCATTTACATTCAGTGAAGCACACGTTAATTTAGAATCCATTTAGAAAAGAGAAAAACCCTACCTAACCACAATAGCATCAGACTGGTCCGGCCGACACCCTGCCCTGGGAAAGAGCAGCAGCTGCCACTGGGACCCCAGGCAACGGAGACGCACTTTCCACAGGGGGAGGGGAGTGGAAGGACCAGATTCCTTTTGCAACGTAATCACAAGGCCGCGATCATCACCGTCACAGTCCACTGGATCCACCATCTCCCACTCCGGGCTCCCCACCCCAGGTGAGCCACGTGAGAGAGCACCAGAGGGGTCCACAACACACCCCCATCCCCCAGCATTAATGGAGCCACTACTGGCACCTCCAGACCTTCACTATCACACACACACGCAGCAAACTCCAACCTCCGCACCGGAGGCCCCCGCGTCCCATGAGCGACCACTCCTGGCCGTCTTCCGGCGCTTCAGCAAAGAGCCAGGTTAGCCCGGAACCACAGAGGCTGAAAAATAATGAGAGGGGCAAACCATTGAATAACACATCTGCCTCCAAAAACTCCACACCCAAGGCAGAAGCACACACCGCTCCAGGTGCACCAGAACCCGGCGCGACATCACCCATCTGCGACAAAACAGGGCCACGTCTAACCGAAGCTTCGACATCTACGGCGACGGCAACCGGAGGAGGATGCACCTCCACATGCATGACCACGACACAATCATCCACATCAGGGAAGGGCCCACAGACACCGGACTCGGCATTGGCACTACAGCACCAGCAGGGCGCACCGCACCCAGAACACCACCATCACCAGTGTGAGCAGGTGGGGAGCCCAACCCCGCAGGACCATCCACCGGATCCACAAGGCCATGCAGAGGCGGGAAATCCTCCTCCCAGAAGAAATTCACCATCGGACGGCACCATTACGGCAAACCGCAGCCTGGTGTCCACTCATATTGCACCGAAAACAAGTGCGCTCCTGACCAGCATAAAAAAACACTGCACCTTGAACCCCAGCAGCACCATGGACGACGGGATTACCTTACTCAACTTCATGGTAACCGTCCGAGTATCAACAAGGATGCCATGGAGAAGTCCAGACTTCAACACATTCGACCGACAGGCGAGGACACTTCAATATCCCCCCACAGAACCGGCGGAGCAGGCTCTCGGGAACTCAAACGGGAGACCCCGCACCATTACACTGGAACGCATAAGTCCGTTACATAAACCATTCCCACATTACCAGGCAGAGATAAAATACACTCCGTAATCTTGTCCACCACATCCCGGTACACTGCAGCGTCAGACAGTTTAACCAAGGCCTGACGTCCCCTGCTAGCTGAACACACATACATCCGCAGCATTTACGCGCAGCACATCCAGTAGAGCGACCTCCAGCAACAAGTAGTCCAGGGACCAGAGAAGGCCAGCTCAAACGTGAGCACTCTCTTCACAGGCGGCAAGTTCAACACCATCCTGCCGGCCCGCTAGGCTGGAGCCCACACAAAACACCACCAGCAGTGGTCCACGCCAAGCGTCCAGCAGATACTGAGGAGCAAATGTAAAGAGAACCGCTGTGCACGACTGCTAAACAGCCAATCACTATGTATCGTCACTCCAACCTCCAGCCCAGACGTCTGGAATGCTCCACCACTGACCCCCTTTGCTCTGCCTCGAGAGCTCCACCCGCCAGGTGTTTGCCGGCTACTAGTTCTGCATCTGCAAACGACTCTTACTCTGCCGGCTGACCATTCAACTCCGCGTCACGCCAGCATGACGTCGTCCACCAGTGTGTATATGTAGCAGCAGCCAGCAACCCAGAACTCGGACAACGTCCTGGTGCTCTCTTGGTTCATACAATTCTTCACTCGATGTGGTCTCGTCTATGGCGTGTGACGGAGGAAGTACAGCACAGTGTAAATAGTGTATAGTCACCCTTTTCATAACCTAATGTAAATTTTATATGCATTTTGCCACAATTTGTGTTAAGTCAAGTTTCCAGTTTTGTTATTATAACTTGTGTTTTCATTATTATAAGTAAAGTGTTTATTTGTTAACGTCTCTTGTTTTTCCCTTCAACTATTCACACCGCAAAGGACGTAAGCAGCTTATTTGAATTTGTTTTACCGTTTTTTTAATGTGTGTTAGGCACACATTAGAAAAGTCTTTGTATGGGTCTCCTGAGACTAATGGATGCCTACTACTAGGCACACAAACACCTGTCGGGGTGGTAGTGGTGCTGTGTTAGCCCCATAACACCTGCCGGGGTGGTAGTGGTGCTGTGTTAGCCCCATAACACCTGCCGGGGTGGTAGTGGTGCTGCGTTAGCCCCATAACACCTGCCGGGTGGTAGTGGTGCTGTGTTAGCCCCATAACACCTGCCGGGGTGGTAGTGGTGCTGTGTTAGGCACACAACACCTGTCGGGGTGGTGGTGGTGCTGTGTTAGCCCCATAACACCTGCCGGGGTGGTAGTGGTGCTGTTAGGCACACAACACCTGTCGGGGAGGTGGTGGTGCTGTGTTAGCCCCATAACACCTGTCGGGGTGGTGGTGGTGCTGTGTTAGCTCCACAACACCTGCCGGGGTGGTAGTGGTGCTGTGTTAGGCACACAACACTGTCGGGGAGGTGTGGTGCTGTGTTAGCCCCATAACACCTGTCGGGGTGGTGGTGGTGCTGTGTTAGCCTCATAACACCTGCCGGGGTGGTAGTGGTGCTGTGTTAGGCACACAACACCTGCCGGGGTGGTAGTGGTGCTGTGTTAGGCACACAACACCTGTCGGGGTGGTAGTGGTGCTGTGTTAGCCTCATAACACCTGTCGGGGTGGTAGTGGTGCTGTGTTAGGCACACAACACCTGCCGGGGTGGTAGTGGTGCTGTGTTAGGCACACAACACCTGTCGGGGTGGTAGTGGTGCTGTGTGTTAGGCACACAACACCTGTCGGGGTGGTAGTGGTGCTGTGTTAGCCCCATAACACCTGTCGGGGTGGTAGTGGTGCTGTGTTAGGCACACAACACCTGTCGGGGTGGTAGTGGTGCTGTGTTAGGCACACAACACCTGTCGGGGTGGTAGTGGTGCTGTGTTAGGCACACAACACCTGTCGGGGTTGTAGTGGTGCTGTGTTAGGCACACAACACCTGTCGGGGTGGTAGTGGTGCTGTGTTAGGCACACAACACCTGTCGGGGTGGTAGTGGTGCTGTGTTAGGCACACAACACCTGTCGGGGTGGTAGTGGTGCTGTGTTAGGCACACAACACCTGTCGGGGTGGTAGTGGTGCTGTGTGTTAGGCACACAACACCTGTCGGGGTGGTAGTGGTGCTGTGTTAGGCACACAACACCTGTCGGGGTGGTGGTGGTGCTGTGTTAGCCCCATAACACCTGTCGGGGTGGTGGTGGTGCTGTGTTAGGCACACAACACCTGTCGGGGTGGTGGTGGTGCTGTGTTAGCCCCATAACACCTGCCGGGGTGGTAGTGGTGCTGTGTTAGGCACACAACACCTGTCGGGGTGATGGTGGTGCTGTGTGTTAGGCACACAACACCTGCCAGGGTGGTGGTGGTGCTGTGTTAGGCACACAACACCTGTCGGGGTGGAAGTGGTGCTGTGTGTAGGCACACAACACCTGCCAGGGTGGTGGTGGTGCTGTGTTAGGCACACAACACCTGTCGGGGTGGTGGTGGTGCTGTGTGTTAGGCACACAACACCTGTCGGGGTGGTGGTGGTGCTGTGTTAGCCCATAACACCTACCGGGTGGTAGTGGTGCTGTGTTAGGCACACAACACCTGCCGGGGTGGTAGTGGTGCTGTGTTAGGCACACAACACCTGCCAGGGTGGTGGTGGTGCTGTGTTAGGCACACAACACCTGTCGGGGTGGTAGTGGTGCTGTGTGTTAGGCACACAACACCTGTCGGGGTGGTGGTGGTGCTGTGTTAGGCACACAACACCTATCGGGGTGGTGGTGCTGTGTGTTAGGCACACAACACCTGTCGGGGTGGTGGTGCTGCTGTGTTAGGCACACAACACCTGTCGGGGTGGTAGTGGTGCTGTGTGTTAGGCACACAACACCTGTCGGGGTGGTAGTGGTGCTGTGTTAGGCACACAACACCTGTCGGGGTGGTGGTGATGCTGTGTGTTAGGCACACAACACCTGTCGGGGTGGTGGTGGTGCTGTGTTAGGCACACAACACCTGTCGGGGTGGTAGTGGTGCTGTGTTAGGCACACAACACCTGCCAGGGTGGTGGTGGTGCTGTGTTAGGCACACAACACCTGTCGGGGTGGTAGTGGTGCTGTGTGTTAGGCACACAACACCTGTCGGGGTGGTGGTGGTGCTGTGTTAGGCACACAACACCTGTCGGGGTGGTAGTGGTGCTGTGTTAGGCACACAACACCTGTCGGGGTGGTAGTGGTGCTGTGTTAGGCACACAACACCTGTCGGGGTGGTAGTGGTGCTGTGTGTTAGGCACACAACACCTGTCGGGGTGGTAGTGGTGCTGTGTTAGGCACACAACACCTGTCGGGGTGGTAGTGGTGCTGTGTTAGGCACACAACACCTGTCGGGGTGGTGGTGGTGCTGTGTGTTAGGCACACAACACCTGTCGGGGTGGTGGTGGTGCTGTGTTAAGCACACAACACCTGCCGCGGTGGTGGTGGTGCTGTGTTAGGCACACAACACCTGCGGGGTGGTAGTGATGCTGTGTGTTAGGCACACAACACCTGTCGGGGTGGTAGTGGTGCTGTGTGTTAGGCACACAACACCTGTCGGGGTGGTAGTGGTGCTGTGTTAGGCACACAACACCTGTCGGGGTGGTGGTGGTGCTGTGTTAGGCACACAACACCTGCCGGGGTGGTAGTGGTGCTGTGCTAGGCACACAACACCTGTCGGGGTGGTAGTGGTGCTGTGTTAGGCACACAACACCTGTCGGGGTTGTAGTGGTGCTGTGTTAGGCACACAACACCTGTCGGGGTGGTAGTGGTGCTGTGTTAGGCACACAACACCTGTCGGGGTGGTAGTGGTGCTGTGTTAGGCACACAACACCTGTCGGGGTGGTAGTGGTGCTGTGTTAGGCACACAACACCTGTCGGGGTGGTAGTGGTGCTGTGTGTTAGGCACACAACACCTGTCGGGGTGGTAGTGGTGCTGTGTTAGGCACACAACACCTGTCGGGGTGGTGGTGGTGCTGTGTTAGCCCCATAACACCTGTCGGGGTGGTAGTGGTGCTGTGTTAGGCACACAACACCTGTCGGGGTGGTGGTGGTGCTGTGTTAGCCCCATAACACCTGCCGGGGTGGTAGTGGTGCTGTGTTAGGCACACAACACCTGTCGGGGTGATGGTGGTGCTGTGTGTTAGGCACACAACACCTGCCAGGGTGGTGGTGGTGCTGTGTTAGGCACACAACACCTGTCGGGGTGGAAGTGGTGCTGTGTGTTAGGCACACAACACCTGCCAGGGTGGTGGTGGTGCTGTGTTAGGCACACAACACCTGTCGGGGTGGTGGTGGTGCTGTGTGTTAGGCACACAACACCTGTCGGGGTGGTGGTGGTGCTGTGTTAGCCCCATAACACCTGCCGGGTGGTAGTGGTGTGTGTTAGGCACACAACACCTGCCGGGGTGGTAGTGGTGCTGTGTGTTAGGCACACAACACCTGTCGGGGTGGTAGTGGTGCTGTGTGTTAGGCACACAACACCTGTCGGGGTGGTGGTGGTGCTGTGTTAGGCACACAACACCTACCGGGGTGGTGGTGCTGTGTGTTAGGCACACAACACCTGTCGGGGTGGTGGTGGTGCTGTGTTAGGCACACAACACCTGTCGGGGTGGTAGTGGTGCTGTGTTAGGCACACAACACCTGTCGGGGTGGTAGTGGTGCTGTGTTAGGCACACAACACCTGTCGGGGTGGTGGTGGTGCTGTGTGTTAGGCACACAACACCTGTCGGGGTGGTGGTGGTGCTGTGTTAGGCACACAACACCTGTCGGGGTGGTAGTGGTGCTGTGTTAGGCACACAACACCTGCCAGGGTGGTGGTGGTGCTGTGTTAGGACACAACACCTGTCGGGGTGGTAGTGGTGCTGTGTGTTAGGCACACAACACCTGTCGAGGTGGTGGTGGTGCTGTGTTAGGCACACAACACCTGTCGGGGTGGTGGTGGTGCTGTGTTAGGCACACAACACCTATCGGGGTGGTGGTGCTGTGTGTTAGGCACACAACACCTGTCGGGGTGGTGGTGGTGCTGTGTTAGGCACACAACACCTGTCGGGGTGGTAGTGGTGCTGTGTGTTAGGCACACAACACCTGTCGGGGTGGTAGTGGTGCTGTGTTAGGCACACAACACCTGTCGGGGTGGTGGTGATGCTGTGTTAGGCACACAACACCTGTCGGGGTGGTGGTGGTGCTGTGTTAGGCACACAACACCTGTCGGGGTGGTAGTGGTGGTGTGTTAGGCACACAACACCTGCCAGGGTGGTGGTGGTGCTGTGTTAGGCACACAACACCTGTCGGGGTGGTAGTGGTGCTGTGTGTTAGGCACACAACACCTGTCGGGGTGGTGGTGGTGCTGTGTTAGGCACACAACACCTGTCGGGGTGGTAGTGGTGCTGTGTTAGGCACACAACACCTGTCGGGGTGGTAGTGGTGCTGTGTTAGGCACACAACACCTGTCGGGGTGGTAGTGGTGCTGTGTGTTAGGCACACAACACCTGTCGGGGTGGTAGTGGTGCTGTGTTAGGCACACAACACCTGTCGGGGTGGTGGTGGTGCTGTGTGTTAGGCACACAACACCTGTCGGGGTGGTGGTGGTGCTGTGTTAAGCACACAACACCTGCCGCGGTGGTGGTGGTGCTGTGTTAGGCACACAACACCTGCCGGGGTGGTAGTGATGCTGTGTGTTAGGCACACAACACCTGTCGGGGTGGTAGTGGTGCTGTGTGTTAGGCACACAACACCTGTCGGGGTGGTAGTGGTGCTGTGTTAGGCACACAACACCTGTCGGGGTGGTGGTGGTGCTGTGTTAGGCACACAACACCTGCCGGGGTGGTAGGGGTGCTGTGTAGGCACACAACACCTGTCGGGGTGGTAGTGGTGCTGTGTTAGGCACACAACACCTGTCGGGGTTGTAGTGGTGCTGTGTTAGGCACACAACACCTGTCGGGGTGGTAGTGGTGCTGTGTTAGGCACACAACACCTGTCGGGGTGGTAGTGGTGCTGTGTTAGGCACACAACACCTGTCGGGGTGGTAGTGGTGCTGTGTTAGGCACACAACACCTGTCGGGGTGGTAGTGGTGCTGTGTGTTAGGCACACAACACCTGTCGGGGTGGTAGTGGTGCTGTGTTAGGCACACAACACCTGTCGGGGTGGTGGTGGTGCTGTGTTAGCCATATAACACCTGTCGGGGTGGTGGTGGTGCTGTGTGTTAGGCACACAACACCTGTCGGGGTTGTGGTGGTGCTGTGTTAGCCCATAACACCTGCCGGGGTGGTAGTGGTGCTGTGTTAGGCACACAACACCTGTCGGGGTGATGGTGGTGCTGTGTGTTAGGCACACAACACCTGCCAGGGTGGTGGTGGTGCTGTGTTAGGCACACAACACCTGTCGGGGTGGAAGTGGTGCTGTGTGTTAGGCACACAACACCTGCCAGGGTGGTGGTGGTGCTGTGTTAGGCACACAACACCTGTCGGGGTGGTGGTGGTGCTGTGTGTTAGGCACACAACACCTGTCGGGGTGGTGGTGGTGCTGTGTTAGCCCCATAACACCTGCCGGGGTGGTAGTGGTGCTGTGTTAGGCACACAACACCTGCCGGGGTGGTAGTGGTGCTGTGTGTTAGGCACACAACACCTGTCGGGGTGGTAGTGGTGCTGTGTGTTAGGCACACAACACCTGTCGGGGTGGTGGTGGTGCTGTGTTAGGCACACAACACCTACCGGGGTGGTGGTGCTGTGTGTTAGGCACACAACACCTGTCGGGGTGGTGGTGGTGCTGTGTTAGGCACACAACACCTGTCGGGGTGGTAGTGGTGCTGTGTTAGGCACACAACACCTGTCGGGGTGGTGGTGGTGCTGTGTTAGGCACACAACACCTGCCGGGTGGTAGTGGTGCTGTGCTAGGCACACAACACCTGTCGGGGTGGTAGTGGTGCTGTGTTAGGCACACAACACCTGTCGGGGTGTAGTGGTGCTGTGTTAGGCACACAACACCTGTCGGGGTGGTAGTGGTGCTGTGTTAGGCACACAACACCTGTCGGGGTGGTAGTGGTGCTGTGTTAGGCACACAACACCTGTCGGGGTGGTAGTGGTGCTGTGTTAGGCACACAACACCTGTCGGGGTGGTAGTGGTGCTGTGTGTTAGGCACACAACACCTGTCGGGGTGGTAGTGGTGCTGTGTTAGGCACACAACACCTGTCGGGGTGGTGGTGGTGCTGTGTTAGCCCCATAACACCTGTCGGGGTGGTGGTGGTGCTGTGTGTTAGGCACACAACACCTGTCGGGGTGGTGGTGTGTGCTGTGTTAGCCCCATAACACCTGCCGGGGTGGTAGTGGTGCTGTGTTAGGCACACAACACCTGTCGGGGTGATGGTGGTGCTGTGTGTTAGGCACACAACACCTGCCAGGGTGGTGGTGGTGCTGTGTTAGGCACACAACACCTGTCGGGGTGGAAGTGGTGCTGTGTGTTAGGCACACAACACCTGCCAGGGTGGTGGTGGTGCTGTGTTAGGCACACAACACCTGTCGGGGTGGTGGTGGTGCTGTGTGTTAGGCACACAACACCTGTCGGGGTGGTGGTGGTGCTGTGTTAGCCCATAACACCTGCCGGGGTGGTAGTGGTGCTGTGTTAGGCACACAACACCTGCCGGGGTGGTAGTGGTGCTGTGTGTTAGGCACACAACACCTGTCGGGGTGGTAGTGGTGCTGTGTGTTAGGCACACAACACCTGTCGGGGTGGTGGTGGTGCTGTGTTAGGCACACAACACCTACCGGGGTGGTGGTGCTGTGTGTTAGGCACACAACACCTGTCGGGGTGGTGGTGGTGCTGTGTTAGGCACACAACACCTGTCGGGTGGTAGTGGTGCTGTGTGTTAGGCACACAACACCTGTCGGGGTGGTAGTGGAGCTGTGTTAGGCACACAACACCTGTCGGGGTGGTGGTGATGCTGTGTGTTAGGCACACAACACCTGTCGGGGTGGTGGTGGTGCTGTGTTAGGCACACAACACCTGTCGGGGTGGTAGTGGTGCTGTGTTAGGCACACAACACCTGCCAGGGTGGTGGTGGTGCTGTGTTAGGCACCAACACCTGTCGGGGTGGTAGTGGTGCTGTGTGTTAGGCACACAACACCTGTCGTGGTGGTGGTGGTGCTGTGTTAGGCACACAACACCTGTCGGGTGTGGTGGTGCTGTGTTAGGCACACAACACCTGTCGGGTGGTAGTGGTGCTGTGTGTTAGGCACACAACACCTGTCGGGGTGGTGGTGGTGCTGTGTTAGGCACACAACACCTATCGGGGTGGTGGTGCTGTGTTAGGCACACAACACCTGTCGGGGTGGTGGTGGTGCTGTGTTAGGCACACAACACTGTCGGGTGGTAGTGGTGCTGTGTGTTAGGCACACAACACCTGTCGGGGTGGTGGTGGTGCTGTGTTAGGCACACCACACCTGTCGGGGTGGTAGTGGTGCTGTGTTAGGCACACAACACCTGTCGGGGTGGTGGTGGTGCTGTGTGTTAGGCACACAACACCTGTCGGGGTGGTGGTGGNCCCATAACACCTGTCGGGGTGGTGGTGGTGCTGTGTTAGCCTCATAACACCTGCCGGGGTGGTAGTGGTGCTGTGTTAGGCACACAACACCTGCGGGGTGGTAGTGGTGCTGTGTTAGGCACACAACACCTGTCGGGGTGGTAGTGGTGCTGTGTTAGCCTCATACACCTGTCGGGGTGGTAGTGGTGCTGTGTTAGGCACACAACACCTGCCGGGGTGGTAGTGGTGCTGTGTTAGGCACACAACACCTGTCGGGGTGGTAGTGGTGCTGTTGTTAGGCACACAACACCTGTCGGGGTGGTAGTGGTGCTGTGTTAGCCCCATAACACCGTCGGGGTGGTAGTGGTGCTGTGTTAGGCACACAACACCTGTCGGGGTGGTAGTGTTGCTGTGTTAGGCACACAACACCTGTCGGGTGTGGTAGTGGTGCTGTGTTAGGCACACAACACCTGTCGGGTTGTAGTGGTGCTGTGTTAGGCACACAACACCTGTCGGGGTGTTAGTGGTGCTGTTTAGGCACACAACACCTGTCGGGGTGGTAGTGGTGCTGTGTTAGGCACACAACACCTGTCGGGGTGGTAGTGGTGCTGTGTTAGGCACCAACACCTGTCGGGGTGGTAGTGGTGCTGTGTGTTAGGCACACAACACCTGTCGGGGTGGTAGTGGTGCTGTGTTAGGCACACAACACCTGTCGGGGTGGTGGTGTGTGCTGTGTTAGCCCCATACACCTGTCGGGGTGGTGGTGGTGCTGTGTGTTAGGCACACAACACCTGTCGGGGTGGTGGGGTGCTGTGTTAGCCCCATAACACCTGCCGGGGTGGTAGTGGTGCTGTGTTAGGCACACAACACCTGTCGGGGTGATGGTGGTGCTGTGTGTTAGGCACACAACACCTGCCAGGGTGGTGGTGGTGCTGTGTTAGGCACACAACACCTGTCGGGGTGGAAGTGGTGCTGTGTGTTAGGCACACACACCTGCCAGGGTGGTGGTGGTGCTGTGTTAGGCACACAACACCTGTCGGGTGGTGGTGTGCTGTGTGTTAGGCACACAACACCTGTCGGGGTGGTGGTGGCTGTGTTAGCCCATAACACCTACCGGGGTGGTAGTGGTGCTGTGTTAGGCACACAACACCTGCCGGGTGGTAGTGGTGCTGTGTTAGGCACACAACACCTGCCAGGGTGGTGGTGGTGCTGTGTTAGGCACACAACACCTGTCGGGGTGGTAGTGTGCTGTGTGTTAGGACACAACACCTGTCGGGGTGGTGGTGGTGCTGTGTTAGGCACACAACACCTATCGGGTGGTGGTGCTGTTGTTAGGCACACAACACCTGTCGGGGTGGTGTGCTGCTGTGTTAGGCACACAACACCTGTCGGGGTGGTAGTGGTGCTGTGTGTTAGGCACACAACACCTGTCGGGGTGGTAGTGGTGCTGTGTTAGGCACACAACACCTGTCGGGTGGTGGTGATGCTGTGTGTTAGGCACACAACACCTGTCGGGTGGTGGTGGTGCTGTGTTAGGCACACACACCTGTCGGGGTGGTAGTGGTGCTGTGTTAGGCACACAACACCTGCCAGGGTGGTGGTGGTGCTGTGTTAGGCACACAACACCTGTCGGGGTGGTAGTGGTGCTGTGTGTTAGGCACACAACACCTGTCGGGTGGTGGTGGTGCTGTGTTAGGCACACACACCTGTCGGGGTGGTAGTGGTGCTGTGTTAGGCACACAACACCTGTCGGGGTGGTAGTGGTGCTGTGTTAGGCACACAACACCTGTCGGGGTGTAGTGGTGCTGTGTGTTAGGCACACAACACCTGTCGGGGTGGTAGTGGTGCTGTGTTAGGCACACAACACCTGTCGGGGTGGTAGTGGTGCTGTGTTAGGCACACAACACCTGTCGGGGTGGTGGTGGTGCTGTGTGTTAGGCACACAACACCTGTCGGGGTGGTGGTGGTGCTGTGTTAGCACACAACACCTGCCGCGGTGGTGGTGGTGCTGTGTTAGGCACACAACACCTGCCGGGGTGGTAGTGATGCTGTGTGTTAGGCACACAACACCTGTCGGGGTGGTAGTGGTGCTGTGTGTTAGGCACACAACACCTGTCGGGGTGGTAGTGGTGCTGTGTTAGGCACACAACACCTGTCGGGTGGTGGTGTGCTGTGTTAGGCACACAACACCTGCCGGGGTGGTAGTGGTGCTGTGCTAGGCACCAACACCTGTCGGGGTGGTAGTGGTGCTGTGTTGTGCACACAACACCTGTCGGGTTGTAGTGGTGCTGTGTTAGGCACACAACACCTGTCGGGGTGGTAGTGGTGCTGTGTTAGGCACACAACACCTGTCGGGGTGGTAGTGGTGCTGTGTTAGGCACCAACACCTGTCGGGTGGTAGTGGTGCTGTGTTAGGCACACAACACCTGTCGGGGTGGTAGTGGTGCTGTGTGTTAGCACACAACACCTGTCGGGGTGGTAGTGGTGCTGTGTTAGGCACACAACACCTGTCGGGGTGGTGGTGGTGCTGTGTTAGCCATAACACCTGTCGGGGTGGTAGTGTGCTGTGTTAGGCACACAACACCTGTCGGGGTGGTGGTGGTGCTGTGTTAGCCCATAACACCTGCCGGGGTGGTAGTGGTGCTGTGTTAGGCACACAACACCTGTCGGGGTGATGGTGGTGCTGTGTGTTAGGCACACAACACCTGCCAGGGTGGTGGTGGTGCTGTGTTAGGCACACAACACCTGTCGGGGTGGAAGTGGTGCTGTGTGTTAGGCACACAACACCTGCCAGGGTGGTGGTGGTGCTGTGTTAGGCACACAACACCTGTCGGGGTGGTGGTGGTGCTGTGTGTTAGGCACACAACACCTGTCGGGGTGGTGGTGGTGCTGTGTTAGCCCCATAACACCTGCCAGGGTGGTAGTGGTGGTGTGTTAGGCACACAACACCTGCCGGGTGGTAGTGGTGCTGTGTGTTAGGCACACAACACCTGTCGGGTGGTAGTGGTGCTGTGTGTTAGGCACACAACACCTGTCGGGTGGTGGTGGTGCTGTGTTAGGCACACAACACCTACCGGGGTGGTGGTGCTGTGTGTTAGGCACACAACACCTGTCGGGGTGGTGGTGGTGCTGTGTTAGGCACACAACACCTGTCGGGTGGTAGTGGTGCTGTGTTAGGCACACAACACTGTCGGGGTGGTAGTGGTGCTGTGTTAGGCACACAACACCTGTCGGGTGGTGGTGATGCTGTGTGTTAGGCACACACACCTGTCGGGGTGGTGGTGGTGCTGTGTTAGGCACACAACACCTGTCGGGGTGGTAGTGGTGCTGTGTTAGGCACACAACACCTGCCAGGGTGGTGGTGGTGCTGTGTTAGGAACACAACACCTGTCGGGGTGGTATGTGCTGTGTGTTAGGCACACAACACCTGTCGGGTGGGTGGTGCTGTGTTAGGCACACAACACCTGTCGGGGTGGTGGTGGTGCTGTGTTAGGCACACAACACCTATCGGGTGGTGGTGCTGTGTGTTAGGCACACAACACCTGTCGGGTGGTGGTGGTGCTGTGTTAGGCACACAACACCTGTCGGGGTGGTAGTGGTGCTGTGTGTTAGGCACACACACCTGTCGGGGTGGTAGTGGTGCTGTGTTAGGCACACACACCTGTCGGGGTGGTGGTGATGCTGTGTGTTAGGCACACACACCTGTCGGGGTGGTGGTGGTGCTGTGTTAGGCACACAACACCTGTCGGGGTGGTAGTGGTGGTGTGTTAGGCACACAACACCTGCCAGGGTGGTGGTGGTGCTGTGTTAGGCACACAACACCTGTCGGGGTGGTAGTGGTGCTGTGTGTTAGGCACACAACACCTGTCGGGTGGTGGTGGTGCTGTGTTAGGCACACAACACCTGTCGGGTGGTAGTGGTGCTGTGTTAGGCACACAACACCTGTCGGGGTGGTAGTGGTGCTGTGTTAGGCACACAACACCTGTCGGGGTGGTAGTGGTGCTGTGTGTTAGGCACACAACACCTGTCGGGGTGGTAGTGGTGCTGTGTTAGGCACACAACACCTGTCGGGTGGTGGTGGTGCTGTGTGTTAGGCACACAACACCTGTCGGGGTGGTGGTGGTGCTGTGTTAAGCACACAACACCTGCCGCGGGTGGTAGTGGTGCTGTGTTAGGCACACAACACCTGCCGGGTGGTAGTGATGCTGTGTTAGGCACACAACACCTGTCGGGGTGGTAGTGGTGCTGTGTGTTAGGCACACAACACCTGTCGGGGTGGTAGTGGTGCTGTGTTAGGCACACAACACCTGTCGGGGTGGTGGTGGTGCTGTGTGGCACACAACACACCTGCCGGGGTGGTAGGGTGCTGTGTTAGGCACACAACACCTGTCGGGGTGGTAGTGGTGCTGTGTTAGGCACACAACACCTGTCGGGGTGTAGTGGTGCTGTGTTAGGCACACAACACCTGTCGGTGGTAGTGGTGCTGTGTTAGGCACACAACACCTGTCGGGGTGGTAGTGGTGCTGTGTTAGGCACACAACACCTGTCGGGGTGGTAGTGGTGCTGTTAGGCACACAACACCTGTCGGGGTGGTAGTGGTGCTGTGTGTTAGGCACACAACACCTGTCGGGGTGGTAGTGGTGCTGTGTTAGGCACACAACACCTGTCGGGGTGGTGGTGGTGCTGTGTTAGCCACATAACACCTGTCGGGGTGGTGGTGGTGCTGTGTGTGGCACCACAACACCTGTCGGGTGGTGGTGTGGTGCTGTGTTAGCCCCATAACACCTGCCGGGGTGGTAGTGGTGCTGTGTTAGGCACACAACACCTGTCGGGGTGATGTGGTGCTGTGTGTTAGGCACACAACACCTGCCGGGTGGTGGTGGTGCTGTGTTAGGCACACAACACCTGTCGGGGTGGAAGTGGTGCTGTGTGTTAGGCACACAACACCTGCCAGGTGGTGGTGGTGCTGTGTTAGGCACACAACACCTGTCGGGGTGGTGGTGGTGCTGTGTGTTAGGCACACAACACCTGTCGGGGTGGTGGTGGTGCTGTGTTAGCCCCATAACACCTGCCGGGTGGTAGTGGTGCTGTGTTAGGCACACAACACCTGCCGGGGTGGGTATGTGCTGTGTGTTAGGCACACAACACCTGTCGGGGTGGTAGTGGTGCTGTGTGTTAGGCACACAACACCTGTCGGTGGTGGTGGTGCTGTGTTAGGCACACAACACCTACCGGTGGTGGTGCTGTGTGTTAGGCACACAACACCTGTCGGGGTGGTGGTGGTGCTGTGTTAGGCACACAACACCTGTCGGGGTGGTAGTGGTGCTGTGTTAGGCACACAACACCTGTCGGGTGGTGGTGGTGCTGTGTTAGGCACACAACACCTGCGGGGTGGTAGTGGTGCTGTGCTAGGCACACAACACCTGTCGGGGTGGTAGTGGTGCTGTGTTAGGCACACAACACCTGTCGGGGTTGTAGTGGTGCTGTGTTAGGCACACAACACCTGTCGGGTGGTAGTGGTGCTGTGTTAGGCACACAACACCTGTCGGGGTGGTAGTGGTGCTGTGTTAGGCACACAACACCTGTCGGGGTGGTAGTGGTGCTGTGTTAGGCACACAACACTGTCGGTGGTAGGTTGCTGTGTGTTAGGCACACAACACCTGTCGGGGTGGTAGTGGTGCTGTGTTAGGCACACAACACCTGTCGGGGTGGTGGTGGTGCTGTGTTAGCCCATAACACCTGTCGGGTGGTGGTGGTGCTGTGTGTAGGCCACCAACACCTGTCGGGGTGGTGGTGGTGCTGTGTTAGCCCCAACCACCTGCCGGGGTGGTAGTGGTGCTGTGTTAGGCACACAACACCTGTCGGGGTGATGGTGGTGCTGTGTGTTAGGCACACAACACCTGCCAGGGTGGTGGTGGTGCTGTGTTAGGCACAACACCTGTCGGGGTGGAAGTGGTGCTGTGTGTTAGGCACACAACACCTGCCAGGGTGGTGGTGGTGCTGTGTTAGGCACCAACACCTGTCGGGTGGTGTGGTGCTGTGTGTTAGGCACACAACACCTGTCGGGGTGTGGTGGTGCTGTGTTAGCCCCATAACACCTGCCGGGTGGTAGTGGTGCTGTGTTAGGCACACAACACCTGCCGGGGTGGTATGGTGCTGTGTGTTAGGCACACAACACCTGTCGGGGTGGTAGTGGTGCTGTGGTTAGGCACACAACACCTGTCGGGGTGGTGGTGGTGCTGTGTTAGGCACACACACCTACCGGGGTGGTGGTGCTGTGTGTTAGGCACCAACACCTGTCGGGGTGGTGGTGGTGCTGTGTTAGGCACACAACACCTGTCGGGGTGGTAGTGGTGCTGTGTGTTAGGCCACAACACCTGTCGGGTGGTAGTGGAGCTGTGTTAGGCACACAACACCTGTCGGGGTGGTGGTGATGCTGTGTGTTAGGCACACAACACCTGTCGGGGTGGTGGTGGTGCTGTGTTAGGCACACAACACCTGTCGGGGTGGTAGTGTGCTGTGTTAGGCACACAACACCTGCCGGGTGGTGGTGGTGCTGTTTAGGCACACAACACCTGTCGGGTGGTAGTGGTGCTGTGTGTTAGGCACACAACACCTGTCGTGGTGGTGGTGGTGCTGTGTTAGGCACACAACACCTGTCGGGGTGGTGGTGGTGCTGTGTTAGGCACACAACACCTGTCGGGGTTGTAGTGGTGCTGTGTGTTAGGCACACAACACCTGTCGGGGTGGTGGTGGTGCTGTGTTAGGCACACAACACCTATCGGTGGTGGTGCTGTGTGTTTAGGCACACAACACCTGTCGGGGTGGTGGTGGTGCTGTGTTAGGCACACAACACCTGTCGGGGTGGTAGTGGTGCTGTGTGTTAGGCACACAACACCTGTCGGGTGAGTGGTGCTGTGTTAGGCACAACACCCTGTCGGGGTGGTAGTGGTGCTGTGTGTTAGGCACACAACACCTGTCGGGGGTGGTGGTGGTGCTGTGTGTTAGGCACACAACACCTGTCGGGGTGGTGGTGTGCTGTGTTAGCACACAACACCTGCCGCGGTGGTGGTGGTGCTGTGTTTGGCCCAACACCTGCCGGGTGGTAGTGATGCGTGTGTTAGGCACACAACACCTGTCGGGGTGGTAGTGGTGCTGTGTGTTAGGCACACAACACCTGTTGGGGTGGTAGTGGTGCTGTGTTAGGCACACAACACCTGTCGGGGTGGTGGTGGTGCTGTGTTAGGCCACACAACACTGCGGGGTGGTAGTGGTGCTGTGCTAGCACACAACACCTGTCGGGGTGGAAGTGGTGCTGTGTGTTAGGCACACACACCTGCCAGGGTGGTGGTGGTGCTGTGTTAGGCACACAACACCTGTCGGGGTGGTGGTGGTGCTGTGTGTTTGCACACAAACCTGTCGGGGTGGTGGTGGTGCTGTGTTAGCCCCATAACACCTGCCAGGGTGGTATGGTTGCTGTGTTAGGCACACAACACCTGCCGGGGTGGTAGTGGTGCTGTGTGTTAGGCACACAACACCTGTCGGGGTGGTAGTGGTGCGGGGTGTTAGGCACACAACACCTGTCGGGTGGTGGTGGTGCTGTGTTAGGCACACAACACCTACCGGGGTGGTGGTGCTGTGTGTTAGGCACACAACACCTGTCGGGGTGGTGGTGGTGCTGTGTTAGGCACACAACACCTGTCGGGGTGGTGGTGCTGTGTGTTAGGCACACAACACCTGTCGGGTGGTAGTGGTGCTGTGTTAGGCACACAACACCTGTCGGAGTGGTGGTGATGCTGTGTGTTAGGCACACAACACCTGTCGGGGTGGTGGTGGTGCTGTGTTAGGCACACAACACCTGTCGGGGTGGTAGTGGTGCTGTGTTAGGCACACAACACCTGCCAGGGTGGTGGTGGTGCTGTGTTAGGAACACAACACCTGTCGGGGTGGTAGTGGTGCTGTGTGTTAGGCACACAACACCTGTCGAGGGGTGGTGGTGCTGTGTTAGGCACACAACACCTGTCGGGGTGGTGGTGTGCTGTGTTAGGCACACAACACCTATCGGGGTGGTGGTGCTGTGTGTTGGCACACAACACCTGTCGGGGTGGTGGTGGTGCTGTTTAGGCACACAACACCTGTCGGGGTGGTAGTGGTGCTGTGTGTTAGGCACACAACACCTGTCGGGGTGGTAGTGAAAGTTGTAGGTGTTCTTCATTTCAACCATATGTTGAAATGCAACCCATCCTCGCAAATTCGTATAGTCACTATTGACTTATTAATAAGTGCATAGGTGACATACTTAACATAATAGTTTCCCTTGAAAATCTTCATAGAAAACACCGACCTTACCTAACCTACTTAGTATGTTAAACAAGCATCTTATTGCTTGTAATTACAATTTTTACCTATAACCATAAACTTAATAGTGTAGTAGGTTAGCTAAGGTCGGTGTTTTTCTATGAAGATTTTCAAGGGAAACTATTATGTTTAGTATGTCACCTATGCAGGTAACTAATAAGTCAATAATGACTATACGAATTTGCGAGGACGGGTTGCATTTCAACATATGGTTGAAATGAAG
>WNGS01166456.1:0-31119 GCA_020271785.1 Procambarus virginalis
GATATACAGTGGCTTCTGACATAGTGTAGCTGCAGACATTCAGAATCTACAGACAAACTATTGCATTATACATAATGTAGCGTCAGACATTCAGTATTTGCAGACGCATTGTAGCTGCAGACATGCAATGTCTGCAACCATACAGTAGCTGAAGACATACTGTAGTTGCGGACATATTGTAGCTGCAGACATTCCGTAGTTTCATAGACTTACAGCAGTTGCAGACGTACTGTACCTTCAGACATACAGTAGCTTTACATATATTGTAGCTTCAGATGTACAGTAGCTGCATATACACACAGTAGCTGTATACACACAGTAGCTGTATACACACAGTAGTTGCATAAGTAATGCAGCTGCAAACGTAATGTAGCAGCAGACATACAGTGTCTACATGTATATATACTGTAGCTGCAGAAATACAATAGCTGGATACATACAGGAGCTGCAGATATGCAGTAGCTACATACGTACTGTAGCTAAACATACAGAAGCTGCAGACATACTGTACATTCATACATACATTCATTATCTCTAAACGTACTGTAGATACAGACATACAAAATCTGCAGAAATACAGTAACTGCAGACATACAGTAGCTGCAGACATATAGTTGCTGCTGACATTCAGTAGCCACATACATACATCAGCTCCAGTTTTAAAATATCTACATACATCCAGTAGTTGCAGACAAACAGTAGCTGTAAGACATACAGTAGCTGTAAACATACAGTAGCTGTAAGACATACAGTAGCTGTAAACATACAGTAGCTGCAGACATCCCTACAGACATACAGTAGCCTCAGACATACAATAGATTCAGACATACAGTAGCTACATACATATAGTAACCGCAAACATACAATAGATACAAACATACAGTAGCTACATACATGCAGTAGCTGCAGCATATAAACATTCCGTAGTTTCAGACATACAGTAGCTGCAGACATTCCATAGTTTCAGACATGCAGTAGGTACAGACATTCAGTAGCTTCAGACCTACAGCAGATGCAGGCATACTGTCCCTACTGACGTACAGTCGCTACAAACATATAGTAGCTGCAGACATATCGTAGCTGCAGACATACTGTAGCTACAGACATACAGAAGCTGCAGACATACAGTTGCTCACGACATCCAGTAGCTGCAAACGAACTGTAGCTTCAGAAATATTGTAACTGTATGAATGTATTTCGTACAAACATACAGTAGCGGTAGACATAAAATAGCTGTAGACATTCAGTAGCGGCAGACATTCAGCTGCTACAGACATACTTTAGCTGCAGACATACTGTAGCTGTAGACATAAGGTAGCTGCAGACATTCAGTAGTTACAGACATGTGGTAGCAACAGACATATGATAACTACAGATATACTGAAGCTGTAGACACACAGTAGCTACAGATGTTCAGGATCAATTGTCACATTGTAGCTGGAGACATTCAGAAACTACAGACATAAAATAGCAGCAGTCACACGGTAGCTTCAGACATGTAGTAGCTTCAGACTTACTGTAGCTGTAGACAGACAGCAGCTGCAGAGATACTGTAGCTACAGACATAAAGTTGCTGCAAACATACAGTAGCTGCGGACATTCTGTAGCGGCAGACATTCAGCTGCAGGCGTACTGTAGCTGCATACAGACTGAAGCTGCAGACATTCTGTAGCTGCAGACATAATTTAGCTGCAGATGTATTGTAGCTGCAGATATATAGTAACTAAACACATTCAGTAGCAACAGACATCCAGTAGCTACATACATTCGTTAGCAACAGATATACAGTAGCTGTAGACATACTGTAGCTGTAGACGAATGGTAGCTGCAGACATTCAGTAGCTACAGACATGCGGTAGCAACAGACATATGGTACCTACAGATATACTGAAGCTGTAGACATACAGTAGCTACAGATGTTCAGGATCAATTGACATATTGTAGCTGGAGTCAATCAAAAGCTACAGACATAAAATAGCTGCAGTCACACAGTAGCTTCAGACATGCAGTTGTTTCAGACGTACAGTAGTTACAGACGTACATTAGCTGCAGACATTCAGTAACTGCACATATATAAAGTATCTACATACATGCAGTAGTTGCAAACATACAGTAGCTGTACACATATGGTAGCTGCAGACATACAGTATGAACATACATACAGTAGCTGCATACATCCCTACGAACATACAGTAGCTTTAGACATTCAATAGATACAGGCATACACGCGCTACATACATGCAGTAGGTGCAAACGTACCGTAATTTCAGAAATACAGTAGGTAAAGACATTCAGTAGCTTCAAACATACTGTAGATACAGGCGTACATTAGCTACAAACATATAGTAGCTTCAGACATATCGTAGCTGCAGACATACTGTAGCTACAGACATAATATAGCTACAAACCTATAGTAGCTGCAGACATGTCGTATCTGCAGACATACTGTAGTTACAGACATCCAGTAGCTGCAGATATTCTGTAGCTGCAGACATTCACTGGCTGTAGAAATAATCTAACTGCATTAATGCAGTTGGTACAAATATACAGTAGCTATAGACATATAGTAGCTACAGACATACATTAGCTGCAGACATCCTGTAGATATTGGCGTACAGTAGCTACAAACATATAGTAGCTGCAGACATATCGTAGCTGCAGACACTTTGTAGCTACAGATATACAGTAGCTTCAAACCTATTGTAGCTACTGATACGTCGTAGCTGCAGACATACTGTAGCTACAGACATACAAACGCTGCAGACATACAGTTGCTCACGACATCCACTAGCTGCAGAAATATTGTAACTGCTTGAATGCAGTTAGTACAAACATACAGTGGTGGCAGACATACAGTAGCTGTAGACATACAGTAGTTCCAGGCATACAGAATCTACAGACATACAGTAGCTGCAGACATAAAGTTGCAACACACATACAGTAGGTACAGATACAAGTAGCTTCAGACATACTGTAGCTGCAGACATACAGAAGCTACAGAGATACTGTAGCTACAGAAATAAAGTTGCTGGAGTAGTATATATACAGTAGCTGCAAACTTTCTGTAGCGGCAGACATTAAGCTGCAACAGACATAATTTAGCTACAGACATAATTTAGCTGCAAACATTCTATAGCTGCATACATACTGAAGCTGCAAACATTCAGTAGCTGAAGACATACTTTAGCTGCATACATAGTGTAGCTGCAGATATATAGTAACTAAAGACATTCAGTAGTCACAGATATCCAGTAGCTACAGACATTTATTAGCAACAGATATACAGTAGCTGTAGACATACTGTAGCTGTAGACATAAGGTAGCTGCAGACATTCAGTAGCTACAGACATGTGGTAGCAACAGACATATGGTAACTACAGATATACTGAAGCTGTAGACACACAGTAGCTACAGACATACTAAGTTGCTGAGGACATACAGTAGCTGCAGACATACAGTAGCTGCAGACATCCAGTAGCTGCAGACATACAATAGCTGCAGACATGCAGTAGCTGCAGCCATACAATAGCTGCAGACAGGCAGTAGCTACATACGTACTGTAGCTAGACATACAGAAGCTGCAGACATACTGAACATACATACATACAGTACCTCCAAACTTAATGTAGATACAGACATACAGTATCTGCACATATACAGTAGCTCTAGACATAGAGTAGCTGCAGACATTTATAGTAACTGTAGACATACTGTAGCCGCAGGCATACTATAGCTGCAGATATCCATTAGCTGCAGACATACGGTAGCTGCAGACATACTGTGGCTGCAGATAATGGTTACCTTGTAATTCACCTGTTCTTGTTTGAATGATGAAGAAATACACAGTTGTTGCTTTAATGACTTTATTGGATAAGGTGATAACACTGATCCAGTGCAATCCATGTCCTACCCTGACAAGTTCTATGATATTGATATTAATGCAGCCTATTTGCAGCTGTCACTCTATGGGAAATGACGTCATAGTCCTTCTTCAAGCTAACACCGCTTGGACACGTTACCAAGTCAACGTTCCTTGTCGACTAATACTGGCTAACTAGATACGATGATTCTGAAGAATCTCGGTGGCATACAATAATGACTTACATCGGAATTTTCAGATTGAACATTAAAAGATGGACCAGATTTGCATTAATACTAACACCGCTCGGCCTGTGCACAAAAATTAGAACACAATCTTGGTGAAAAATCATGGTAACAATGCATTAATTGGACCAAAAGCATGAAGAACATATGAAGAACAGTATCAGATATGAACAATAGAACTCAAAGTAAAGTTTAGGCAAAGTTTTTGCCTAAAACAAAATTATCTACGTCATGTGTCAATGACATGCAAATAATACAAGATAATTATCTGAAATAATTTAGCAAAAGTTACAACTGAACAACCACAATGAATTTTATAATTAAATAACAAGGGAAAAAACATTAGCGTACAATATTTACAAGATATTTACAAGGTCTGGACCGAGAAGGCTAATATCTTTGTGATAGCAGTTAGGAATCACTGGCATGAGTTTGGTTGCTAGTACATTAATGGAGCTCTTTATTACATGCCCTGTAAAATACAGTTGGTAGAGTTGACTTCACAATAGCATATGATTAAGGCACAAAACATAGATGAAAGAAGTATATGCAATTCATTATACAGTAATAATGGGACATATGGGGTACAGGTACTGGGAAGTAAGGCAACAAAGAGAACTCATTCGGCCAGGAGACTATATTTCTCGGGTTTGGCCAAACAAAACCTGAATGATAACTGAGGAATACACTTAATTATAGATTCTGCGAATGACAACACCTAGTTCATCAAGATCACTATATAACTCTGGCTCTGACTGAAGGTCAGGAACAGATGAAATTGCATGTGACCAGCTCTCATTTAGGTAGTTAATTTCATTAACATCTTGCCAAATGGACTTTTGGTGAATGCAGAGTTGAGACAAAAGATCTAGATCTAAGATTGTAGGTACTGGCATGGGGCAGCTCTACGTAAAGTGTCTGTCAACCACAGTAGGTGGTGTTCCAATAGAAGAATCTGTCTGGGTAGGGCCATTGTCATTTTCTGGATCAGTCTCATCAGCAGTCTTTATGTGGTCTAGATGTTCATTTATATACTCTCTTGTTAACAAATTCTTAAGTTTGTACTTGTTACTTTTGATAAACTCTAATATCTTATGTGGACCCAAAAATGTCTTAGTTAGCTTATACATAGTGCCAGACCTGTGTTAGTTAAGTACGATTAATACAGATCCGACAGTTATCTTACAGGGCTTAGCTCATGTATTCCTTGCTCAAGTAAACTCCGCTGTTGCCTTTGACAAGTGCTCTCGTATTTTCTTGAAAACTAGTTGCATTTGTCTATGCTTTACTTGAACAAAATCATCTAGGGTACTCAAAGGAGCAGGGGAGGTACATTAATAAATTTCTTAAGGGGGGGAGGGTCTTATCTGTACTGTAAAGAATATCATGAGGAGTGTCGCCTGTAGAGGCATTATTTTAAAAAAATATGGCACACTAAACTAGGAGTATGAACTCATAACCAATTACTGTTATCAAAATTCAGTCTGACTCTCAAGGCATCTAACACTTTTCTTTAAGTATGCTATGCTAACCCATTACTTGCTGGATGACAAGGCATAATACTACATTTTTTAATGTTATACAAATCACACAAACTAGTTAAGATTCTATTACTATACTCGGGTTCATTACCTGAGAGAATTACTTTTGGCATACTATATCTACAAATTATTTAATCATGGAATGTATTGGCTATAGTTTCTGCAGTTTTGTTCGCAATAGGAACTAGTTCGCAATACCGTGAAAATGTTTCAACAACTACAAGTAAGTGTTTGTTCCCTTCTTCTGTTTCTACAAAATTTTTCAACAAATCCATTGATACTCGATCCTACGGTGCTTTAGTCGCTGAGTACACATGAATTCAGTAAGGTCCCCCCAACGTGTTCCCTGTGCTGTAAGCAGGGTAAACATCTGTCAACATAATGAGCAATCTCTATAGCCGGTTTGGGCCAAAAATACTTCAATTGACCTTGCTGGGGTGAATGATCCTTTCCTGACTATGCACTTGCAGGAGCATCATGGATAATCATTAACACAGTTGGTACCAAAATAGCTGAAACAACTAACTGACAACTCTTTATTGGGGGTGTCCCTAGCATTACTACTCTACACCGCTCAATGGTATTGGGGGTTTGTGAATCTGACGAGTATCTTGCTTCGTCAAAAACGTAATAACAGGTGCCCATATGGGGTGTTGTCTCTGTTCTGTCTCAACCTCTGTAGCATCTAATGTTGGGTAATTAACATGAATTGCAGCTATGTGTCAAGACTATGCATCAGCTACATTTTGTTTCCTGGAATATAACCAAATTTGGGGTTGAACTATTGAAATTTGTGCAAATATGTAGCAAACTTTCCAATGGTATTCTTATTCCTGATCAAAGAAATTAATGATTGGTGATCTGTAAGGACATGGACAGGATCAATGTAAATTGTATCCCAGAAATGATAAAGAGCCAATACAACTGCTAAAGCTTCACGTTCTGTTGCACAATAATTTGTCTTTTCTTTAGATAATGTATGAGTAGAATAATCTAATATATGATCTCTGTGACCATCGGTTTGAAGTAATGCAGCTCCCAGGACTACATAACTAGCATCTGTGAGTAACATCAAAGGCTTAGAAAAATCTGGGTACCTACGGACAGGTTACGAGATCAATGCTGCTTTGAGCTTTTTGAATGACTGTTCATAGGCTTCTTCCAAAATAATGGGTTCATCTTTTATTTGCAACTTGTAAAATGGAGCAGCTATAATAGAGAATCCAGCAATGAATGAACAACAAAATCCTACAAGACCTGTAAACCGCCTCACAGCTTCTGCAGTGCAAGGTCTTGGAAAATCACGGCAATAATTTTTTATTCATTAAAGATAATGCCTGAAGGGTTGACTGTATAACCAGGGGAAATTAATCTTCCCCTTTAAAAATGAACACTTAGAGAGTTTTACTTTAAATTTGCTTTTAGAAACACTTTCTTAAGGTTCTGGAAGTGAGTTTTAAGATCTTGGGACGTGATTATGAGATCATTAAGGTACACCGGAAGAATAGTAGGCATCCGTCAATCCCGTAGGGTTATGGAGTTGTGCCCTGGGTGTCTAGGTGTTGTAGTCTAGGTGGATGCAGCGCCTGCTGTGGCTGTGAAGGCCAACCCGAGAATGGCAGTCTCGACTGCAGCGAGCGCAGATAAACGCCGAAGCGGGTGCGTCTGACAGTGGTCGAGACCTTCTCTGAAGTCTATTATCCTCCGCCTGCCTCTTCAGTTCATCCTCGAATTGCTGGAGTCCCTTCTGCACTTTATATCTCCAGGCAGATCTGTCCGCAGCTGCTGCCTCCCAAGTGTTGATGTCGATGTTCATCTGCTTGAGGTCGCGTTTGCAGGCATCTTTGAAACGCAGCTGAGGTCTTCCGGTAGGTCTCCTTCCTGATGCCAGTTCTCCATACAAGAGGTCCTTCGGTATGCGGCCATCGACCATGCGTGATACATGTCCCAGCCATCGCATGCGTCTCTGTTTCAGAAGAGTGAACATTGAAGGGACTCCTGTTTTCTCGAGTACAGTGTTGTTGGTGACGTGGTCTTTCCACGTGATGTCAAGGATGCATCTCAGGTTCCGCATGTGAAAGGTATTAAGCCTTCTCTCCTGGCGAGAGCGCAGGGTCCAGGATTCCGAGCCGTAGAGAAGTGTACTCACCACACATGCCATGTAGACTTGTGCCTTGGTGTGCACTGTCAGTTTGGCATTTTCCCAAACGTGCTTTGTGAGCCTGGCCAGTGTTGTTGCGGCCTTCCCGATACGCCTGTTGAGCTCAGTGTCCAGGGAAAGGGTGTCTGAGATTGTGGAGCCCAGGTACACAAACTCGTGAACTGCCTCCAGCGCATAGTCTGCTATAATTATACAGGGTAGCTCATTGACTTCTTGTCCCATCACCTGTGTCTTCTTCAGGCTGATTGTCAGGACGAATGCAGAACAGGCTGCGGCAAAGCGGTTGAGTAGCTGCTACAGGCCTTCTGCTGTATGTGTGGTGATCGCTGCGTCGTCGGCGAAGAGGAACTCCCTGAGGATTCGCATTTGTACTTTTGTCTTTGCTCGGAGTCTGGATAGATTATACAGCTTTCCATCAGATCTTGTACGGAGATAGATGCCTTCTGTCGTTGTTCCAAAAGCATGCTTGACGAGGATCGCAAAGAATATGCCGAACAGGGTTGGAGCAAGAACACACCCTTGTTTAACACCACTGTTAATGTTGAATGGTTCAGAAGTTGAGCCGTCGTACACAACTGTCCCGTTCATGTCCTTGTGGAACGATTGTATCATGCTGAGTAGGATGGGTGGACAGCCAATTTTGGCCAAGATCTTGAAGAGTCCGTCCCTACTCACGAGGTCGAAGGCCTTTGTAAGGTCAATGAAGGCAATGTACAAGGCTTTTCTCTGCTCCCTGCACTTTTCTTGAAGCTGTCTCAGGGAGAACACCATGTCAGTGGTCGACCTCTCTGCTCGGAAACCACACTGTGACTCAGGGTACACTCTTTCGGCAAGAATCTGAAGCCTGACCAAAACGACCCTAGCGAATAGTTTGCCCACGACGCTGAGGAGGGAGATGCCGCGATAGTTGTTTACATCGCTTCTGTCACCTTTATTTTTGTAGAGAGTGATGATGTTTGCATCTCTCATGTCTTGTGGCACCGAGCCCTCCCTCCAGCATTGGCACAGAAGTTCATGAAGCTCAAATTTAAGTGTTCCACGAGCGCACTTGAGAACTTCAGGCGGAATCCCGTCGTCTCCTGGGGCCTTCCCTGAGGAAAGTGAATCCAGCGCTTTCTCAACTTCTTCCACAGTTGGTTCAAGATCAAGTTCTTCCATGATGGGCAGGCATTCAATTGCATCCAAAGCCTCTACGCTGACCAAGTTCTCTCTGGAGTAGAGTTCGGAGTAATGTTCCACCCAGCGATTCATCTGTTGATCACGGTCTTTAATGATCTCTCCAGTGGCAGACTTTAGAGGAGCCGTCCGGTTTTGTGTAGGGCCTGTTGCCTGTTTGATTCCTTCGTACATGCCTCTTACGTTGCCGACAGTGGCTGCAGTCTGGATGCTGGAACAGAGTCGAAGCCAGTAATCGTTAGCACAACGCCTCGCAGTTTGTTGAGCTCTACTGCGCGCAATACGGAGGGCCTGTAGGTTCCTTCTTGAGGGCAGGTTCTTGTAGGATGAGAGAGCTCGTCTCTTTTCCTCTATGAGGGGTAACAGTTCCTCTGCACTGGCCTCGAACCAGTCTTCTGACTTGTTCTGTCTCTTACCGAAGGTGGACATGGCAGTGTTGAAAATAGTGCCCCTGAGATGTAACCACCTCTCACTTGCGCTACCGCAGGATGGTACAGGAAGGGCATTTACCAGCGCTGCAGTGAATTCCTCCACCTTGTGAAGGTCACGGGTCTTGTTTACGTTAATGCGTGGTCTTCCCTCCTTCTTTGCTCTGTGGATTTTCCGGGGCTGGAATTTTACTCTGCAAACGACGAGAGAGTGGTCGGTGTCGCAATCTTCGCTCTGGAAGCTGCGGGTCAGTTTGACATTTCTCAGATTGTTACGCCCCGTAAGCACCAGGTCGAGTTGGTGCCAATGCTTAGACCTGGGATGTCTCCAGGAAACCTGTAGGAGACAGGTTTCCTGGAGACAGGAGCCGCAGGGAGGTGGATGAGTCCAACCACGAACTGAAGAAGACGTCTGCAAGGAAGAGAATCGCATGGAGGAGTGAAAAGTTCGTCGGGAACGAAGGAGCGAATGGCATAGAAAAAGTAATACGCAGAAAGCAGGGAATAGGTACACCCAGGATAGGCGCCAACCTAACCAGAGGGGCGTTGGGCCATCGCAAAAGCCCAGTGTGGAAGAGAGGAGGCTGCTGGATGGAGTTCAGGTGACAAGTGCCACTGTGAGGAGACAACGCACCTATGGGAGGAGAGGAACCAAGAAGAGAGAAGATTGGCGAAGAGGAGATCATGGGAGGAAACGTGGAGTACCTGTAGGACGCAGTGAAAGTGCAAGGCTATCTCAGAGTGCACGACGCGGCGGAGGCGTCGCATGCACTGAACCTTATAGTGGGAACGAGCCGTTGGAGTATACTCGTAGCCACAGAGAGAGGATTTCTTGTAGGTGTTCAGGGAACACCCATCACACCGGTCCTATGCGAGATGGAGATATAATGAGGCAAGTGACTGGCAAGGTGGTACGAGCCACGTCACCAACTGGAGGAGTGACACTTCAGGCACATTAAAGGAGGGGAGAATGTGGTAGCAGATGCCCTCTCCCGGATTCACTAACCGATATGACTCTTATTTTAAGGGGAGGGGTATGTTACGGTGCCCCCTCCTATCTCTTCGTTGCCTGCTATAAGAGTCATATCGACTCTCCCTGCAGGAGAAACTTACATTATAAGTCTGTAGGTAAGGGGAAAGAGGCGCCCGGATATAAATGAAAGAGTATCCCCTACTGCAGATATGACCTTTTTGAATGGACGCCAAGCCGTGTGCGGATTGGGCGACTCGGGTCACAGGCGACCAATCAGAGCCCGCCGTGACGTCACCGAGTACCCGGGCGGCGCCATGGTCAGAAGGGACCTGACAGCGAAGGGGAGAGGACGCTCCTCTGTCAGCTCTCAAGGATTGGAGGTTAAACAGGCCTTTCTCAGTGGATTAGAGCTAGCCATCGCAGCCCACCTGATATATAGGAGACCCCGCGCTTCTGGAAAGCAAAAGGAACCAAGTTGATTGAGCAGAGAAGTGCCAAACTTGGGAAAGATTCGGTGACGACGCTGGGCGGCGACGCTGGATGTGAGGGCCTGGAAGAGGTGTGGCGGCAGCAGGCATAGCTGTGACCGGGTCACATCCACTGAGGTTGTTAGAGGGACGACCCCGTTCCTAGGGCGAGGAGCAACGCCTCGTGGAAGGAACGTGTGGGTGAATATGGTGATAAGCTCAGCGCCCATCGATGGACAAGGATTGGGATAGCTGAACCCAGGGATTGGAACGGCGAAGACGCGAGGCTTCACGACACCTGAGGACCTGTGGGAACGTTCCTGGATCACCGAGGATCGACTCAGGAAGCATAGGACCCTCAACCATCGAGGCACAGGCGTCGTGAGCCAAGGATTGTTAAGGTAGATCATTTTTCCCTCCCATTACCCCTTTATGAGAGTAGGCTAGATAGGCCATTATATTCACTTATATATGTGGAGATAGGATATTAAGGCTTTAGTAGCAGAATAGGCTGCAGGGCAGCTTATGTCCAGCACTGTCAGAGAGGACAGTGTGTGTGGATGGCAGGACAGTGAAGAAGAGGAGCCGACGTGGTGAAGAGGCCCTTCTGTGAGAGAGTGTGTGACTCCTGTCTATCTGCCTGGAGGATATGAAGGAGCCTGGAGAACGTGAGAGAAGAGTTGCTGACAATCTCCAGAGTTATTATTATTATTTTATCATTCTCTATGTCACTTATATGTGTGATCATGTATTCTATCAGTAAATTCACATTTTANAAGCATTAACTACCAAATCTGGCAATAAACATTCTATGATAATTGCTATATTAATTATAGAAGCAATAATTAAATTGAATAAATTATTATAAGAAAAATGTGTCTTAGCTGTAAGACGATTTCTAACGCCAGTTCATCATTCGTCCTCGTGGTCACAGAATCCCCATAGAGAAATAACTCGAGGTAAATAATAAACGATTGATGAGAATCTTGCTGGCGTCTCAAATACACGCTGTAATACAAGAAATAAAGTAGCAATTGACTAGGCTACAAATTATGTTCATATATTCATGAAACTGAGCTGGGTGATAAATATTACTAACGTTTGATTGTTGGTATTCTCTCTTCATAACGACAAACTACTCACTAGGCACTAACTACTTTGATGCACCAAACTAGCAAAGAAAAAACCTGTGAGCGTAACCGAGTACTAGGTCTGCCGAAATGAGCGTCTGCTGGACTCGGTGTTCACTGCTGTGCACACTTAATTACGGTCCTGGTGGTAATTGTAGACGCTTTGTTCACTGTTGAGGGCACTATAGAACACAGGCAAGTAAATTCCACTATTAACTGAGTATCAACGTAATTCTTGTCGATAAGAATTCTCAATTAATGCCATGTGTTTCTCCACGTCGTCTCGTGCGTGTGCCTTGTTGTTGTATTGATGGCGTCGCCGCCTCCCTCTCCCCGCTCTCGCATTCACCACGGAAATTATTAAACACAAATTATTCTTTTCTGCGCAATTATGGATGAAATGCGATAATATGAACTGGGTTGAAATTATAGGAAATTAATAATTATAATATTCTCGATAAATGATCTCTAGCGAGAAATGGAGATAATATTTATACTTCTCCAGAGCATTCGATCGTAACAGAATAAAAACTGTACTTAATAATTTCAATTAATAACTCTTGATTTACATTATCAGGAGTAATATTATCAGCAATATGCTCAGATTAATTTATATTAACACTACGGTTAGTGGTGTTAAGAGCTACTGCAATTAGTAAGTTAATGGTAATTTATCATAATATAAAATGGATGATAAGTGTTGGAAATTTCCAACAGTACATACCAGTTGCGTTGCTCCTGGGAGTATGGGTTCGAGTCACTTCTGGGGTGTGAGTTTTCAGTGTATCTAGTCCTGGGGACCATTCAGGCTTGTTTGCATTTGTGTTCCTCACGTGTTGCCCCAAAAAATAAGGTGATTTGATAAAATGCTATGCCCAAGATAACCATCCAGGTGCCGGCGGGGAAGTGGTTCATATAGCCTCAGCTATCACTTCCTTATGTCCGGTCGTGATGGTCAAGTGGTTTAAGGCATCCCTGTACATACCAGTTGCGTTGCTCCTGGGAGTATGGGTTCGAGTCACTTCTGGGGTGTGAGTTTTCAGATATATATATATATATATATATATATATATATATATATATATATATATATATATATATATATATATATATATATATATATATATATATATATATATATATATATATATATATATATATATATATATATATATATTGTCGGGGTTTCACGGTGCTCTCGTTAGAGAAGGGTTAAAGCAACAGTAGACTGGATCTCCTTTCCAGGTGGTTGCTCCTACAATAACCCTTACTCACCGTCGTTCGGCGGGTCTTCCCTCAATCCTCTAGGCTCCACTGCTGGCCTCGGAGAGTATCCCAGTCGATCTCACAACCGGCCTTTAGATTATAAGATGAGTGAGAGCACAGATCGTTCCCTCAATCTGTGGCCCACCCCGACACCGAACTCTTACACAGCCTTCAAGGTCGCCAACTGGTTTTCTTGTGTCCAGTAACACTGCAGTGGTCAGGTGTAATTGTGGCAAGAGCAAATTCCAATAATGTGGTATCAGGCAGATCACTCAGCTTTACTTCGTTACACGGTCACAAGATAAATGGAGGGGATGATATCAAACACCAAAGAGTTTTGGTATTTTACTTAAAAGACAACGAGAAATATATATGCATCAATGTATCAGAATTAATATATGACAATTGTTCCATTCATAGCATAATATTCTAGAGCGCACCGATATGGTAACATCGGCCGCGCCACGCGTCACCTGTCAGACTCAGCTGACCGGGACCCTCGCGATCGTGGGAACAGACTAGTACTTGTTTCTTATTCTGTCACGATCCCCGTTTATTTAACTTTTTCCAAAACACTATTCAACATTCACATGGCTTACTTATGATTTCACTGGCCTCACGATCAACATCTTATTCACAATACTCTCACAGTGACTTTTCACTGTACCAAAAGATTACTCTATTCTTAATAATATTACTGTGAATGCACTCACTTGATCACTGAACTTTTCTTTATATCTATACTTCCTCTTAAAGAGATATCACTGGCAAACACTTCACGTATATGATATTATTCAGCACACAATCATGTCATATATAAATCAGTAATCAAATTTCCGGCATATATATATATATACATCATGAAGATCAATACACAGGCATTTATATTAATAGATTATAGAGATCAATCCACAGGCATTTATATCAATAGATTATAGAGATCAATCCACAGGCATTTATATCAATAGATTATAGAGATCAATACACCAATATCTGGTTTACTACCAATATATATATAATAATAATACTCACTGTAGATTAATAATAGTCACAGTAAATTCTCTGATGAATCTTGGTGCTTGCACACACCCACACATAGATATATATGTAAACTGATACTGTGAGCGCTCTGGGTAGCCTCACCACATACTGTGCTCTCTGTGACTTAAACTCAAGTGAGACTTGCTCACGACATAAAATATTCTGACAAGAATATATATATATATAGCAAACTAAAGGGGAAATGGGAGGGTAACTGTAAACACCTACTTCACCTATCCTAGGATGACAGTTGGGTTGTAGCTCCTGGTCCAGGCTCTCGCCTCGTTCACCATCCAGAAACACAAGCCCACACCTTAGGATGTCGCGTCTCGCCGCTTCTGTACACAGCAGGTCCGTGCTTCCCCTACAGTACGTCGCCGGGTTGAAGTCGGTCTCCTGGCCGTCAACTTTCCTCCCAACTACGGCAGCCAGCCTACGTCTCGGCGGTCGTCGTACGTTTCCCAATTAGTTCTTGTCACTGTGCTCCCAGAGTAACTGCCTCTCACCACTACGAAATCACTGTGATGTTATCAGCCGTCCCGGACGACACACGCACAGCACCCGACTTCAGAGCACTTGAAGCTCACTTCACTGTCAATTCCCTCGTCGTCTAGATATATCGCTAGGTATTTGGGAAGACTTCTCGACGTGCTTGCATCCAACTGTTGACTCGTAGGGTTCCACGAAGGTGGGGTTACTGTCAAACTTGACAGGATCGTCGATCACACGTTCAACCTGGTTGACAAGGCTGTCAACCCGGTTCACTCACGGTGGGTGGCCCGGCCACTAAGCTGTCTCTTATACTGGTGAACGACGACACACGTCGATGCCCGGCCCACTTCTTGCAACGCACCTGTCCCTGAGCACTTGTTGCTCAATATTCTGTCAATTCCTTATCTGAGCCACTTCTGGGTTGCAGGAAGACCTCACAGAGTGCGTGCCAACAACTGGAGACGCTTAAATCCACCGGAGTTCGGTAAATCCGTCACTCTGACAGGATGACCGATCGCGCGTCCTACCTCTCGGACGTGTCGTGAAAGACTGATATCGCCTGGCGCCAACACGGCTGGACTCCCCTGCCTATGTGACGTCACTTTTCCCAAAGTTGGTTTTCATTGGCTCCCAGTGCCATGTCGCTGACGGTGACCAATCTGGCGCCACTGACGTCACACAGTTTTGGCGGGAGAACAGACTTGCCAGCGCCATATTGGCTCCCTAAAGGGCCTATCCCACAGGCCAAAATACTACATTTTCTCAAATTTCTCGGCTCTTCGAGAATACTGTTCTCTCCCACATATGTTCAATTGATGCCTGCAATGTAGAGAACGCTCGGGAATAGTGGACATGACTCTTACAGCAGGCGTGGGAGAATTAGAAGGGGGGGAACACCGTCACAATATATATATATATATATGTCGTACCTTGTAGCCAGAATGCACTTCTCAGCCTACTATGCAAGGCCCGATTTGCCTAATAAGCCAAGTTTTCATGAATTAATTGTTTTTCGACTACCTAACCTACCTAACCTAACCTAACCTAACTTTTTCGGCTACCTAACCTAACCTAACCTATAAAGATAGGTTAGGTTAGGTTAGGTAGGGTTGGTTAGGTTCAGTCATATATCTACGTTAATTTTAACTCAAATAAAAAAAAATTGACCTCATACATAATGAAATGGGTAGCTTTATCATTTCATAAGAAAAAAATTAGAGAAAACATATTAATTCAGGAAAACTTGGCTTATTAGGCAAATTGGGTGTTGCATAGTAGGCCGAGAAGTGCGTTCTGGCTACTAGGTACGACATATGTATATATATATATATATATATATATATATATATATATATATATATATATATATATATATATATATATATATATATATATATCCCTAAAGAATGGAGGCTCACCTAAACTCCTCAGTTAGTTTTAAAGTTTACTGAAGAAAAACATATATACACATATAAATGGCATAAAGAAATGTCTATGTTTGGGATCATCCGCTGGCGGCAACACTTTTCGATGACACGTCTCTGGCAACACGGTCAGCTGACAGGGTCCACTCCTCTAGCGCAGGCACACACCTCGCGCCTCTGGCAGCACGATCAGCTGACAGCTCCAGCTGTCAGAACGTCGTGATTTTCCCATGCCTTTAACATTGCGATCAGCTGGACATTTCAGAGTACGTTGCTGGCTCCTTACACACCAACTACCCTTCCATGATCACTAACATCCCTGCCTTAATGCTCACACACACCAACTCATGCCTAAATGAGTTTTTGGCTACTAGCCTAACGTCCTGTCACTTAGACAATAAAATGATGAGTAGAAATATTCACAACATATAAAATACTCCAGCTCACCTAGCTCATAAGGAGTAAGGGAAGGGACAATTATCTACCTTATTTCACTCCAACCACAAAGCTGACTCGTCCTCTGTTGAGGGATGTTGAGAAGCCTGGTCCTGGCTTCTGGTCTCCTGATGAACAGTTCCCACACACCGGTTCCTCCGTCGTCCTCGTGATAATGCGTCCTCGCCGTGCTCATATTCAACTGGTACTGCCTTCCTCCTATTCTCTGGGGTACTGGAGACAGGTACCTCCGTCGTCGTCCTCACTCTCACTGGCACTGTCGACTCCTCACAGTCCAGCACAGCTTACCCTCGCTTCACTGCCAGTAGATTTGGCCCGGCTGTAGCTACTCGCTTGATGTAGAATACGTGGTCCCCTGGGCGTCTCCGACGTCACCAGCCCAATGTTCCCTCTGCTGCAGGCTCTTGATAGGGATCTTGGCTCTCCAATCCGGTCCGTCCTTGCCTCTGGGCACTCCACGGAAGTTGGATGGCTTTTCAGAGTGTCTGCAAAATTGAAGCGGAGCTTAAATCTACTGGTAAGGGCTCTTGAGGTCCGGAGCTCGCTCGAGCGCGTCTCCTTTCTATGACGGCTCGTCACGTTCTCTTCCCACCCAGACTCCCGCCGCTCCGGGGCCTCTGCTTCATGACGTCACTCCGCCCGAGGGCTCTCGTCATTGGCCAGTTCCGGCACGTGATCTCCCTAGCCAATCAGGTGCCGGGAAGCGTCAGGACGTCTTGGCGGGAACAGGATGGCTCGACACCGTCCTGTGGCTCAAAAGGCGTAAGCCCCTTGCATTATCAAACTTAGCTGGCCATTTTACAGCCAGCTTAATCACGCTCCACGCTTTCCCACACATCAAAATGTTCCCTGAACATCTGAGAATACTTTGGCTACGGAGATATGACTCTTCTAAGCTGGGAAGGAAGAAATATAAGGATGGACACCATCACATACCCTCCCCTTAAAATAAGAGTCTTATCGAATGAGCGGCATTGGAGAGGGCAACTATGCTCTTGCTCCCTCCATTCTTGAAGTGTTACTCCTCCAGTTTGTGTCGTGGCTCGTACCACCTCGCCAGTCACTTATGTTTCTACACTTCCAACTCGCACCGTACCGGGTGGAGTGGGTGTTCCCTGAACACCTATAAGGGATCCTCCTTCCGTGTCCGCGAGTGCAAGTCAACGACTCGTTACCACTGCAAGGTTTGGTGCATGTAGAGCCTGCACTGCATCGTGCACTCTGAGGTACCCTGGCACTTCCATCACGCCCTACAGGTACTCCATGCTTCCTCTCAGGAAGCATGGAGTACCTGGAGTCTTTTCTCCCGTTAGCGCGCTGTCTCCTCACTGCGACACATGTTACCTGTCCTCCATCCAGCAATTTCATCTTTTCTACACTAGGGTTTTGCGATGGCCCAATGCCCTTCTGGCTAGGCTGGTGCCTACCCTGGGTATACCTGTTCCCTGCTTTCTTTCAATTATCTTTCATATACCATTCGTTCCTTCGTTCTCGACGAACATCTTCACTCCTCCATGAGATTCTCTTCCCTGTAGACGTCTTCTTCGGTTCGTGGTTGGGCTCGTCCACCTTCTTGTGGCTCACCTCAGCACGGTGGTTCATCTTGCACCTACCACTATTCATCCGGCTGGCATAGGTTCACTGCGTCGTGGCTCCTCCACTCTGCCCCTCACCGCCGTTCGCTCATGCACTGAGCTCACCCTTTTTGGTGGAGGGAGTGCAGTCTGCAGCAACTTCACTGCCCCAGGCGCTTGTACAGCTACTCCTCGCCACTCCTCCACACGCATCATTAGGCTTAACCGCAGGTCCTCGTCAGGATTATCCATGACCTCCGATGACCTCTCTGTCTCTTCACCTTCGTCGTTGTCGTCCCTGACGACGTTATCATTGGTGCGGTTGGCAACCTCACCACTGTCTGCGTCAACCAACACCTTACCTGGCAGGGTCGCACCACTGCCTGACACATAGGCACTCCTGGCCCAATCGGGTTGTATTCTTCCTCCACCGAGGTCGTTACCCAGCACCATCTGCACGTGCTCTAAGGGTAACTTAGGGGCTACAGCTACGACAGCCTTCTCAACTCCATAGTCGGCAATCAGCTGTACCTCGTGAAGTGGTAACCTGTACTCTTCTCCCACACTCCGTATTCTCACCACTCCCACAGGTGAATCACTAGATTCGTTGGGAAGAATACTTCTGGCTACCATGCTTATGTCAGCACCCGTATCACGAAGAACTACAATCTCCACTGGGTCTGATTTCCCAAACTTCACTGTGGCCCCGAAAACGAAGGGGTGTTCACCCAACTTCATTTTCCAACCATTCACATTGGGTCCACTATGATATGGGGCATGAACGAATACTCTCTCCTCTTCCAACATCAGTCCCATATTCCTCCAGTTCTCGTCGCACTCACGGGCGAAATGTCCTCTCACACCACAGTTGTAGCATCGGCCGCCCCTCCTAGGCGACCAGTCGCCAGTTACTCTGGCTATGCCAACAGCAGACGTTCCCTGAGTCCTACTTGGACTCACCGTCCTTGTCTTCCTGGCAGCGTTCCTCGCTCCAGCACCAGTCCCGGTGTTCCCCCTTTGGGGTCTCCTCACCGGTTCCCCAGAACTCTTGGACCGACTCACCTCACTGTGTGCACTATCCTTGGGAGAATCTCCACCCGTCCTCGCCCCTCCTGAACTCTTGACGTTCCCCCCAAACCTTGGGTAAGGCGAGTGCCTAGGCGGTCCCTCCTTCTCGAGGTGTAGTGCCTCTTCCAGCAGGTCGGCTCTTGTCTGCAGCAGCCTTAAGTTCTCTAATACCTGCCTCCTTGATCCTGACCCTTAGTTCTGGATGGAGCATTGACATGAATCTGTCCATCACCATCAATTTCTTCAGCTCCTCCATCGTCTCCACCTCTTCAGCCTTCAGCCACCGCAGGAACCTGCGCTCCATGTCCCGAGCAGTCTCAGCATATGACCTTCCGGAAGCTCTTGTGCACTCACGGAAGCGTTTCCTGTAAACCTTCGGGGTTAGTCGATACGATTGGGGCACAGCCTTCTTTATCATGTTGTAAACGGCGCATTCCTCAAGGTCCAACATGTTATAAGCTTCCCTGGCCTCGCCAGTCAACCTACTCTGCACTAACGCAGCCCAATCCTCTTCCGGCCGTTCCTTCAATGTCGCTATCCTCTCAAAATGTCTCAAAATGGTCGAAGAAAGCTTCGGCCTCTATAGGGTCAATGGTTGGTAGGTCGCGTTCCTGGACCTTGGGGTCATCTCGCCGAGCAGACACTGAGGGTAGCCCGCGCTCCACCCGACACATCTCAACCTCCTTCTTTGCTTTTATTTCCTCCCGTCGCAGTTGTCTTTCTCCTTCCACTCGTTGCAGTTGGGCTTCGCGCTCCAACTGGGCTTCGTGCTCATGTTCCTCCCGCTTCTGCTGGGCTTCGTGCTCATGCTCCTCCCGCTTCAGCTGGGCTTCGCGCTCATGCTCCTCTCGCTCCAGTTGGGCTTCACGCTCCTCTCGCTTCAGCTGAGCTTCGCGCTCCTCACGCTTCAGCTGAGCTTCGCGCTCTACACGCTTCAGCTGAGCTTCAAGCCGCATTTTCATTATCTCCAGCTTCATGCTTCTCCTGCTACTACCGCTGGATCTCCTACTGCTACTTTCGTCGCTCCGGTCCCCACCAACACTGGCAGGTACTTGGGGATGTCCTTCCTTGGAAGCCTCCTCTCGGGCCTTGAGCTGAGCCATGATCTCAATCCAATGCTCTGCCACCCTGGAGGACCTCAATCTCAACCCAAAATGGTCTGCCAGTAGCTGCAGCTGAGCCTTGGTGCACTCTTCCAACTCCTGGTCGTCCCTCGACTCAATAAACTTCTTTACTCTGTCATCCTCCATTTCTAGGCTATTGAGTAACTGTATACAGGGAATACACAAGCGAGCCGTGTAAACCGAGACCAATATCGACCTTAATACACTTGCCCTGCACTTGCAATCCTTTGTCCACTGTTGTTCGATATATCTTGGCAAGGTCGCCACTGTCAGGTGTTCACCCCCTAACCTACCTGTGGTTGGAGGTGAACACATCATCAGCCAGATACCCACACCTACGATACCCACAAATCATCAGCCAGATACCCACACCTACGTACAGACTGGCGAAGCGACTCAACGGCTTGCTGACTCCTTATATGTCCCTTGCGCCTTCAGCCTGAAGTCTCCAAAGGAATTTGTTGACTTACTGCGGGGAACACGGGCCACAGGAATAAGAGACTCGTTGGACGTAGAATCACTGTTTACCAACGTACCTGTGGATGAAACAATCGAGATGATAGTGGACAGAGTGTATCGTGATCCAGCCTGTACTCCTCTTGACATACCAGAAAACATTCTAAGGAAACTACTCCAAGCTTGTACTAAAAAGGCACCCTTCTTCAGCCCGGATGGGCACATGTATAAGCAAGTAGATGGGGTTGCCATGGGTTCTCCCCTAGGTGTCCTGTTTGCGAACTTCTACATGGGTACCATCAAACAAAAGGTCTTAGTCGATATGAACTTGAAACCGGCCATATACTGCAGGTATGTTGACGACATTTTTACACAGGTACCTGATGTCAGATATCTGCAGGAGCTGAAGGAGGCATTTGAGCAGAATTCTGTGTTGCGTTTCACTTACGAGATGGAGAAGGATGGGAAACTACCCTTTCTAGATGTAACAGTCATGGAAAGGAGCGGAGTGTTCCACACTGCAGTCTATGTTACGAATCTTGATAGATTCTTTCATTACTCTTGATTCTATTATTACTGTATTATCTTATTCTCTAATTATTATAGCATCCAGTTGTATGATATGAGATTTTGACTATTATATATTATATCATGCTGTAGTGTGCCTGAGTTGCATTATATTGTATGAGACTTTTGTGTTAGAATTTTGATGTTGGTTTCTCCGTGTGTGGGCGGTTGACCAGATTGGGAATGTGGCTAGCGTGGAAATGTGTTGTCAAGCGAGTGTTTATGATTTAACCTTGATTTAATTCACATATTTGTTACCATTAAAATGTATTGTATAATTTAATGTCATTATGTACTCTTTAGATTAATAATGTCTTGATTATTAGTACTGCAATTTATTATTAGAATTTCCACAATGTTATGTGGATAGTTAGTTGATATGATGGTAGACGCTTGGCCTGTGGACTGACCATGGGTCATTAGCGTGGAGGCTGTTGTCGAGAGGAGTCATGTATTAAGTTAAGTCATTGGTCTCTGTTATTTTTATCTATTATTAGGCTAACTCTCTGGTTAGATGACTGTGTATATTCCCTTTTACGTATCCATGTTCTGGTAATATTACTCATGTCTCAATTCTTAATTTCATTCTATGATATTGCATGCTGAAGATTATTTCTGGCTATTAATTATACATATAATTGTTATGTTGTCCCCCTTAGCATAAATATATTGTTCCCCCATTTTATGCAGTGAAGTATCAATACCCCTAGACTATTGTTGGCAAGGCCGATTAAAATGTTTTCTGTACACTGTTGGGAGAAGAACCTTATTTAGTCTCAAGGGTGGTAACAAATGGGGGCCTGTGTCCGGGAGAGTAAACCTTAATTCCCTGTAATGTCTGTACAATTAACAGTGCTAATTATTAATAGCAATTGCCTTCCTAGGTACTCTGTGATTATCTAGTGACACCTAATCAAGCCTGTGAAATTATCTGTTCAATCTGAGCTGCTGTGAAAACTTTTCAACGCTTCACGATTTGAGGTAAGTGTTCAGCTTGTGCCAGGGGCTAAGCATAATTTTCAGTGTTTTTTCAAGTGGTAAGTTGTGATTATTGAGCCAACCATGGAGGATCAAGTTGTTGCGCTGGTAGATCAGCCAAATTTTGGTAAAATTAAAGACTTAAAGAAGTCTGGTTTGTTATTGCATTCTGATAAATTGAACTTAGCAGTTTCCAGTAAAATGTTGAAAGCTCAAGTGTTAAGAGTTATTGTCACACACTTGGTGGAGGAGGAGAGACTTGACAAGGAGTGTTTGGGAGAGTTAGAAGAAGAGTCAACTGACAAGGTGGCAATCTTAAAGTTGGAGTTGGAGACTAAATTAGAAATGGCTAGGCTGGAAGCAGACAAGCAGAGGTTGGAGTTGCAGAACCAGACAAGATACCTCGAGTTGGAGGCTCAGTTACGTCTAGCAGAGCAGCAGACTAAACAATTAGAAATTCAGCAGAGTATGGCTGAAAATAATAACAGATTGGAACAGCAGAGAATTGCAGCAGGGCTAGGTAACACTAGTAATAATTCAGAGAGTACAAATAGTTCTTCTAAGTACAGTAAACATGTAGATTTGCCTAAGTTTAATGAAGAAGATCCAGAAATATTTTTCTTGCATTTTAAGAAACTAGCAGTCAGCATGAACTGGCCTGTTGATCAATGGGTTAGCATTTTACAAGGGCAATTTAAGGGTAAAGCTCAAGAGGTATTTGCATCTTTGCCTGCTGAGAATTCTTTCGATTTTAAATTTGTTCAGCAAAGTATTTTAAATGCCTACCAGCAGATCCCAGAGGCACATAGAATAAAATTCAGAAGTTTAAAAAGAGCACAAGACCAGACTATTTCTGATTTTGTAAGAGTAAAATTAAATCACTTTAACAGATGGATAAAAGCACTTAATATTACAGAGTTGGAGACTTTGAGAGACCTCATAGTAACTGAGGAAGTAATGGGATGTCTACCAGAGAAATTAGCTTTGTTTATGGCTGAAAATAAACAAACCAATGATCTTATAAAATTAGCCAAGCTAGCTGATGAGCATGAACTACTTACTAAAGTGCCTTTTAGAGCACCCATTAATCATTTCAATGCCAAAACTAATCATTATGCTCATAAAAATCATGTTTTCCAGACTCGACCAGCTACATCACCTTCTCCCCTTAACCCTTCTCCTGTAAAGCCTAAATCTGAGACACAACAGACAGGGTTGTCAACCTCAATTAATGTAGTGAACAAGCCTGCAGTGGGTTCGGCTGTTCCGACCACTGGCAGGTATTGCACGCATTGCAGGAGAAGAGGTCATGTGGTAAATTCCTGTTATGCTTTGCACCCAGAGTTAAGACCAACTGGTCTCATTTATTGTAGAGGTGTGCAAAATAAATTTACTAATAAACTGTAACTGTAAACCCCAATTGGGTGAACAGTATTCTCCATATATGTCTTCAGGTGAAGTTTTGTGTGTTAAGGAAAGTGGAAGCCGGTGGTTATTCTTCGTGATACAGGTGCTTCCCAAACCTTAATTTCTGCTAGTATACTTTCTAATGTTGAAAAGAGAGATACTGGAAAGTTTGTTGTTCTTCAGAGTGTTGCAGGATGTCAAACTGTACCTCTGATAGATGTTACTTTAAGATCCACCATTGCTCCAAGTTTATGCACTGTGGGTGTTTGTACACAGTTGCCCATCCCAGGTGTGGATGTTATATTGGGTAATGATGTGGCCATAAATCATATTGTGGGTGAGATTGATCCCAGTTTGTGTAAACAGCCAGTTGCAGACCATGTTGTTTATTCTGCCTGTGCTGAAGTTAGTTCTATGAATGAACACTATTGTAGTAGATGGTTTTGTCCAATCTACCTGTGCTGATGTCAGTACTATTATTAATCCAGTTGTCAGTACTGATGCTACTCAAGTATTTGTTCCAGAAACCAGTACCCCTTCAGTGGAGAAGTGGGATGTGGTTGTTCCAGATTCATGTGTGGCCAATCTAGTTGTTGAGAGTAAGCCTAGTACTATGATTCCGATTTATTCCAATCCAGTAGATGATTTGGGAAACGATGTCCATGTACCATTGTCTCGCCCGCTCACTACGAAAGTTGTGCCAGGAGTTGAGAGAAACTTAAAAGCCACGACTCTATTGTATTCTAGCCAAGTGAATGGTTTAGGACAAGATGTCGGGTTGGCAGAAGTATTCCCGCTCACTCCAAGTTTAGAATCAGTTGACCAAGTAGGATCAGTTGTCGAGAGTAAGTCGGTTGTAGAGGCCCCGCCTCACCCTAGTCAAGGTGATAGTATAGAGAGGAGGTCAAACTACCTGTTACTTTCCCGCTCGCTTCAGATTCCTTTAATTTATGTGAATTGAGTAGAACTGACCCTAAGATTTCAGAGAGAAGCAAGGAGACAGTCCGTATTGTAGGTCCAAGTCTGGAGAGTGTGGGAAATCAGCCAGAGGATCAGCTTCTGTCGAGTAGATGGAGACCTATTGAGCCTCCCTCTTCAGTTGTCTGTGAGGCTGTGACCCAGCTTGGTAGGGTTATTGATTGTGAGCAGACAGTACTCCAAGCAGCTCCAGATGTCATGGGAGGAAATTTTGGTAAATCATGTATAATGAAGGGTGGTAAAGTATCATTTGGATCTAATTGCAGAGTTTTGTGGGTTGTGATTCTTATTCCATGTGGAGTAATTATTTATCATTGTGTAAAATGAGTCAGGGTGTGTGTAGGATGTTGTTGAAATCTACTTTTATTCTGCCGGAGCCATTCTCTTGTGAAGTAATGGACTGTGGGACATCTTTGTCCAGCCTTGTGGTTGAGCAGAGAGAGTTTACTCAAGTAGGTTGTGCATCCAGTTGTTCTGAGGAAGTGGTAAGTCATACTAGAGCAGTGTGTCGAATTTCAGATCCAACTTATTTTGATGTACGAGTAGTGAACAACATGTATGTTACACTCAAGTGGAGTGTTGACTTTCAGAGTCATATTGGTGGTGAAGGATTTAATCATACTTGGGAGCAGATGTTTGAAGCTCCAGGTGTGTGTTTCAAGTTGGGGAATAAGGTTATCATGCATAGTTGTAATAATTGTGAAGGGTTACAGATTGTACTCGGGTTGTTCCCAGGTAATCTGCTGTGCATCTTCAAGATGATGAAACCCTTAAACCTCTTGTTTGATTGTTTGCTACCAGAAGGAAATCACTTGGGAAGTGAAATCCATGGTGAGGGCTGTGAAGGTTTCAGCATATTTTTGTTAGTTTTTTGGAAGACTAGAAGGTTTATGAAAGTGTGTGTTGTGTTCAAGTCCACCATCAGAGGGTGTGAACTTGTTTTTGGAGTTGTGATTGAGATATGGTGCCTAGGCATAAGCTGGTGTTATTTCGCTAATCGTCATGACCGAGTTATGAGGAAATTGACTTACGTGTTGCTTAAGGATCAATTGAGTCAGTTCGATCAGGTAGTCTTTGCACTTATCTTGGGCTGTGATTATTGGTTTAGAGGTCAAAGGTTTGTTAAGTCGTTGTGTTGTGTTCCTGAAGGTTCTGTGGGTGAAGAAGTTTTATATGTAAGTGTAAGGTTTAACACTAATTTCTCTAATTTTAGTATCCATTGGGCAAGAGTATGTGTTCCACAGAGCATCAAATGTGATGAGAAGCAGATGTATTTGTCAAGGCATATCCAGGAGAAGTCCCAAATCTACTTTACATCCAGTCAGCTTCAATTAAGCAGTTCAGCTTAATTTCACCATATAGAAAATGGATCATATGGAAATATCGGACTGATCTCAGAGAAATAATAGAAACAGATGGGGAGACAAGATGCCGAATTGACTGTGTAGAAACAGTTACATTATCTGACAGTTCTATTCATGCTAATACTAATGTTGTAAAGTGTGTGAAAATTGATCTGAAACTAAGTGATTTAAATGAGATAGTACCCTGGAGAGATAAATTTGCATACTCCAGTGAAACATATGTAGTGTTCCTTATTCATAAGATGTATGAAAATTTTTATTTTCTTTTTACTGTGTGAAATTTCATTGCTCTGTACTTGATTTAGTTGAAGTATTTCCATGTTGTATATTTTCATGTGATATTTCATGCAGTCAAAAAAATGAAATCAACCTTCAGTTAATTTCATTTTTTTCTTAGGGGACGGGAGGGATGTTACGAATCTTGATAGATTCTTTCATTACTCTTGATTCTATTATTACTGTATTATTTTTTCTTTAATTATTATAGCATCCAGTTGTATGATATGAGATTTTGTATATTATATATTATAGCAGGCTGTAGTGTGCCTGAGTTGCATTATATTGTATAAGGCTTTTGTGTTAGAATTTTGATGTTGGTGTGTGTCAACCGCCCACACAATCGCCGTGTGTGGGCGGTTGACCAGATTGGGAATGTGGCTAGCGTGGGAATGTGTTGTCAAGCGAGTGTTTATGATTTAACCTTGATTTAATTCACATATTTGTTACCATTAAAATGTATTGTATAATTTAATGTCATTATGTACTCTTTAGATTAATAATGTCTTGATTATTAGTACTGCAATTTATTATTAGAATTTCCACAATGTTATGTGGATAGTTAGTTGATATGATGGTAGACGCTTGCCTAGACTATTGTTGGCAAGGCCGATTTAAATATTTTCTATACACTGTTAGGAGAAGAACCTTATTTAGTCTCAAGGGTGGTAACAGTCTACACTAAAGAAACAAACATAGGAATGTGCCTCAATGCCAACAGTGACTGCCCAGACAGGTACAAGAGGAGTGTTGTTAACGCTTATGTCGACCGTGCTCTCAGCCACAGCTCAGGATGGAAGCAAGTCGATGAAGAACTCTGTAGGGTAAGGCAGGTCCTAGTCAACAACAGCTTCTTCAATGGTTTCGTTGAAGACATCATAAGAAGGAAGGTTAAACGCCATGCAACCTCTGAAGAGACAACTAACACAACACCTGTACCCCCTATTAGACTATTTTACAGGAACTTCTTTTCCACAGCTCATAAAACGGAGGAAAGGGTCCTGAAAGATATTGTTAATAGAAACTTTATCCCTACAGACAAAATCAGAAGATACAATTGACGATTTACTATAAAACCAAGAAAACGGCCAACCTACTCATGAGAAACTCTCCAGACACAAAGCAGAACGCTTTGAAAGAGACCAATGTCGTCTATGCCTTCAAATGCCCACTTCGGGACTGTAAGCCTCAAAGAAATCAGTATATAGGCAAGACAACAACAGCTCTTTCAAGGCGATTAACGATGCATAAGCAACAGGGCTCCATTAAGGAACATATAATCTCTTCCCACAACCAGACCATCACCAGAAAAGTCTTAACAAAAAACACAGAAATCATCGATAGATACAGCGATAGCAGGCGGCTTGATATCTGTGAGGCACTACACATTAAGAAGTCAACAACAGCAATCAACAGCCAATTAAGTCACTACTATATTCTACCCACTTCAAGACTCCGCACCAATATAGAAGCATCAAGAAATATGGGCCAATAGGCCCTCTGCAGTTACCTCCATTCTTCCCCTTTAACTTTACCCAAAATATTACCCCATATTTCGTGTTCTATCCTGTGTTGAAAGTTTGTTTTCACCTTATCCAAAACTGTTGTAACATATCACCTCACCCAAATGCATGTATATAAAATGAAAAGCTGTTTGAATTATAGCATAGTAAGAAATCTGTTTAGTGTTTGCAGGTTATAGTTGTGTGTGTGTAAGCTAAAGTCTTTGAAAATGTAATAAGTTATTACGAAATGCGTTCAAGTGTTGCGTCAGACTAGAAATAAAAATGAATTTTGGAGAACTGATTTTTCAATTACCATCGACAGTGAAAAGAAACATAAGAAATATTGCGAAAATTCGTGTAAGAATTATTAATCTTACTTTTTTAGGTCATATTTAATAATATATATATATATATATATATATATATATATATATATATATATATATATATATATATATATATATAAATATATATATATATAGAGATATTGGAGATATATAGATATATAGAGATAGAGAGAGTAGAGAGATATAGAAAGAGTATAGAGTAGAGATATTATATATATATGTATATATATAGTAGCGAATATATACTATATATATATATATATATAGATATATATATATTATATTATATATATATATATATATATATTATATGTCTGATAGTAGCCAGAACGCACTTCTCACCTACTATGCAAGGCCCGATTGCATAAATAAGCCAAGTTTCATGAATTAATATAATTCTAAATTTTTTTCTTACAGAAGTTATAACAAACTTAGATTAGATATATATAATATATATATATATTATATAGATATATATATATATATATATATATAGATATATATATTAGGGGTACCACCTCTGGTGCAATTGCGGGACCCACATCCTCGAAGAAGAAAACAAAGAGCATTCAGAGAAGATCTTGTGGATTCTCACCGAATACTTAATTCTTTTCTTTTATATATATATATATATATATATTATATATATATATATATATATATATATATATATATATATATATAATGATTATACATTCTTATTCATTCTAAAAGCTACAGTCTTCCCGACTTGGTGCCTTCTTTTGATAATTACTTTCATTCTAAATACCATGCCGAACAGACTGAAATAAAAATGTAACAAATAAAACTAACACAGCCACAAATAAACCGTTGTACTTTCTCGGTGCAGTGATTTCACAGCGTCCTTGAGGAAACAAAAAGTGTTTGCAGGTAATATGTTCATGAACTGAAGGTTGATGGTTGGTAAGCCGTGCTGCCTGAGCCGTCAGTAGGGCACGGCATGATTCACTGTCAGGCGCTGGATGGCGTCAATCACGGGATTGACACTGTCCGTCACGGTAAGCATCGATCACGTGATTGACACACAGCGTTTCCGAACTACGTCTGGCAAGCGTGCTATGGCGACAGGCCAGACGGTTGGGGCAAGATACAGCTCCCCACCACACGCTTCCTCTATGCTCGCTAAGGTCTAACACGCCGGGACGTAGGTGTATGAGTATGACTCGTACCTACAGCCATGCGACATCGCGCGCTTCTCCGCACAGATGTTATAATTACCAATCTGGACCAGTGTGTAAGGTAGACAGCTGCATGACCGAGCATCGTCCAAAGATCTCTCCTCCCACATCTCTTTATCTACACCTCCCTTCTCACCATACGCACTCCACCCCACCTATCACATGTCATCCGGTCTCCCTTTACACCCTCCGCAACCCTTCCATCAGCATCACTATTCTCAGACTTCCTCTCTGGCGCGGGGAGGGGGATCCGTCGCACCACTCTACTGTGAAGAACACTATCATAAACATTGGATGATTGCCCTGCTGCCTGCACGCAAAACCTTTAATTTGCTCCGTAATCCACCTAGGTCTGCGAAAACGAGTTCTTACAGCTCTGTGCGGTAGTAACAATGCAAGAATCATTATTGGAGGGATAGGAGTCCCGCCTCTGCGGCATATGCAACAGTCTGCCAACACAACCTTGAGACTAAGACCAGCCTTGAAATAAATGAGCCTGCCATCCTTAATACTGATAAATATCAACGTAACTCTGTGGGCTGGTGAATATTAATATCTTTATTGACAATTTTCTCACTCGAGCACCAGCTGTGTCTGGGTACATGCGACAGGATGAACCGCTCAGCAGTTTCTTCCTATGGAGACACTAGGAAATGAAGGGGAAGTATTGTATACAAGATAATCTGCTAAGGCGATATATTCCCTCGCATGATGACTAATACATTCCTCCTCGAGGCCAAATTATCAAAAACGATAACTTATAATACTGTATATTACAAACATTATGTGCAGTACATCTTAACCATAAATAAGCGTAGTATATCTTAACCAAGAATGTGTGGAGTATATTTATCCAACAATAACCGTGACATATTTCAGACTTGATGGAACTTAGTCTGTAAATGTCTTAGAACTTTCGATTACACGATCTGAATGTCTGAAGGTATCATGTATGGCTGTTTTGCCATGTATGGCTGTGTTTATGTCATGTATGGTGTGATGGATAGCTGTGTGAGGAGGTGTCATGTCTGCTGTGGTTTAAAGTAGGGTTGACATGGAGATAGTATAATGTTAAAAACATTATAATATTATACAAACTCATTATCAATATCTTTTATTGTTAATATAAATATTCTTACAACTAATAATATAATTTGAATTATCTTACCTCCCCATTGTATAGACTTAGGTAACAAACTGGAGAACAACGAGTAATCAAACAGCAAAATATTCAGTTAAGAAAAAAAAAAACGCGACATTTCCGCCAGAAAAATATCTGGGCGCATATAGCGTTTCTTATATTAGGCTATACCTGAAAGTTGCCTCCTGTGCCTGTTTCTCAGGAACTTTGTGCCACTCATCTGGAAGAGGGTTCATCAAGCATTTACGTATCCACTTGCGAAACCTATACATCTTTCCTCAATCAGACGGCTTGGTCAGTATTTATTAAACATTTTATGAGCTTCAAAGCGTTGCGAGGTTATCCATAACAATAATAACCTTGGATCGAGACCAACCTCGCCGCTCTAAGCGCATAAACTGTTTAACAAATATTAAGCTGCCATAACTGAGGACATGATGTACACGCTTCGCAAGTAGACACGTAAATGCTTCATC